>JAJOOB010026681.1:0-38149 GCA_029582485.1 Solanum tarapatanum
TTCCCCCCCCCCCCCCCTTTTTGTTTAGGATTTATTCTCATTTTATTATTTTAAATTATTGGCAACTCAATTAACTTTACACTTTCTTTTAGTCGGTCTCAAAAAAAAAAAAAAAATTATTTGGTAATTAATTATTTAATGATATTATCAACATTTTATCTCTGTTGGATTTTGTTTATTCGGCAAATTTTTTTCTCTAGTTTAAGGATAGTTTTGAAAACATTGCAAATTTTTTTTATATTTCTTAAACTATGTGCCAGTTAAATTACATTACACAAAAATTGAGACGGAGAAAATAATAATTTTACCTTTACTAGAATTCAAACCTAAAACCTCATCATTCTCAACTCAGTTCTATGATCATTATGCTAATATCTATCAAATTTGGTGAGTTGTAATATTTCTTATCTATCAATTTGTTTACCAAAATCTAAGAGAGTCAGGAATAGAAGAAAATATTTTTACATTGTATAATTGCCCATTAAAATAATACTCATCAAATATATATTTTTGGTATACTAATCATAATATATCAAAATTAAATTTTCACTTTTACTTGTTACGGAGCGATCATAATTACTTTCTCCATTCATGCTTATTTATGCACTATTTCAAAATTAGATTTTCACTTTTACTTGTTACTTTAACAAATTAATAAAAAAAAATAACAACTTATTTCCATATTTTCCCTTTAGCATCTGTTTGTATTAATTTTGATAATCTAAACATTTAATTATAGTTCACATTTTAAAAAAAGAAAATGTTACATATAAACACACAATATGTCTCTACAGAATAATTTATATATGATTAATAAATAAACTCGATTAGAATAATTTTTGACAGTAAATTTAAAAAATTGAACATGTTTTATCCTGTCGATATGTCTCAATAATTATCATGTGGTTGAAACCAAAGGTTTTTTTGGTGTCCCACCGTACAAGACATGAAATATTTATTACATGAATATTGTAAATGGATTCATGCATGTAGATTATAGTATTATTCTTTTAATAATTTGAGCATTTTAATTTTTGATAATAGGAATATAAGTGTCTCTTTCCACTAGCAACATATATCAGGTAATATTGTTCATCAAATTAGATAGATTAGATGAAATCGGGTGTGTTTGGTATATGGAGGGGAAAAAATTTTCTTGAAAAAAAAGTAGTAGGTTTCTTACTTATTTTTTAATTAATGTATGATAGATAAAAAAAAAATTATTTCAAGTGTGTTCATATGTTAGCTAGTAAAACACTATGACGAAGGAATATGTGCATGGTAGGGGCAGATCTAGGAGGAGGCAAGGGTGTTCCGCCAAAAAATACATTGTATAAGGATTAGTGAATGTGTCAATGTTATTTTATACATGTATTAGAATAATGTAAATATATATGTATAAATGTGAAAAGTAATGTATAAAAAGGGTTTAAAGGGATATATTTGTCATTTTATCCATTTTATCCCGAATTATTATACCACTCAAGGGGAGGGATAACTTGTCCGGATACTAATTATCAATTCTGAGATAAGTTATCCCAAACTAATTTCCAAGCAAACAACAAATTAAGTGACACTATAATTTAATTTCATCACTATTTGATGTTATCCTCCATACCAAATGACCCCGTATATATAATTTTTGAATCATTTAAACACAAGACTAGAGGTTGGGTCAGTGATTTTGGAGGTTCAAAATTCACTTGAGATTCCAAATTAAATCCTAGGAGCTACATTTTATTTTCCGAACTCTCTTAGTGAAGATCCTTAATTCACCATTGGAATTAGGGGTTCAGGGGTAGCAAGGGTCGGGATGATCAAGGATAGGTGGTGGGGGTGTTGCGTGGTAGGTGGACGTGTGGGAAAGAGATAATGAACTTGTAATTATATTTATGTAAATTGTTTCACCTACTTTGATTAAGGAAAACTATTATTTCTCTTTTTTAAGGAACTTATTTCATAAAGAAAATATTTTTCAAAATATTTTGACCAACCAAACATTAAAAAGAAAAATCTAAAAAATATTTTCCTCCATACCAAACACACCTCGAGTATGTTTGTCTGTTAAAATTAATTTAAATCTGAAATTCCATAATTCTCAATTCACGAATCACTAAATCACATCTGTAGATGCTCAATTATTTGAACATAATTCATTGTACTATGATCGTACATTTACAAGAATCCGATTTGTTTGCTGCTTAATATTATCTTATTTCATTTGTCAGCAAATAAGATTACAGAATTATCATTGCTAGTTATCTATTGATAGAAGCAATCAACACAAAAAAATCTCTTTTTATTTTTTTTAGAAAAAAAAATTAGAAGGTGATTAGAAGGTGGGGAATCAAACCCTCACTAATCAATAAATGAAAGTTTAATTAGTTAATTAATCGAGCTACTAAGATTTTCTTATGTATATTTTTCTTAACTATGATTTTTTTAAAGAGAATGAAATATTTTGAACACATCTTAAATATTAAACATATATTTAAAGAACTAGTTTTTTTTTTTACTTGTATAGTTTGTACAAGCCCTTTGTTTATGAAGTAATTGTCATTCTATTTTACTATGTTATTATAAGAGTTTTAAAAAAATGTTACAGAAAGCATTGCATATTAACAAAATTCAAAAAAGAGTCGCACCTCATGAATGAAATGTGATATCACCTTTGTAAGTGTGTATCGTATATGACTTTATTTACTCCAAAAATATACGATACACAATTAATTTTCTCAAAATTATATATATTACTAGATATATATTATATGCAAAAGGAATTAGAATGATGGTAGCTCTTGGTATTTATGTGCCAATTGGGTGAGAAAAGGGCCATTAATATAGGTATTTTCTTGCACATTTAAACTTACTATTCATTGAATTTGGAAAATTTGTTATTTATTATTATTTATGTTATTATTATCCGTAATTATTGTAACAAACTTAAAAAGTCTTTATTTCTATCGTGACTCAATAAAAATTTACAAAGGCAAAAGAGGAAAAATTATAAAGCTTCTAGAAAAGCAAAAATAAATGAGATTATCACAAAAAAAAAATTACAAAAAAATTGATATATTTTTCACAAATGTAAAATAGAGAAGGATTATTTGAAACTTATTTAAATGTAAATGTAAATGTAAATCCTTAATTATTATGTTGAAGTTTTATGCACTTTTAATAGACTCTAATTTAGAGTTAGTCGTTAGTGTTGGCACTTAATCAAGTTTTAGGGAAAATTACGCGGATAATTAAACATATACTAGTTAATTTGTTGATATAGCTATATTTTAATTAAATTATCATTCGCCACTAATTTACAATCATAATTATGCGGCCCACGTCCAAAATTTGTATAACTCAGCTCCTAATTGTATAAATCCAAAATTTGTATAATTCGGTTTCTAATAGTATAGATCTAGAATTTTCTTAATTGTATAAATCAAAAATTTGTATATGCTTATTCTAGCTTATATATAATTATCTTTTCAATACATTTAATTTGTATAAGTCCTGAAAAATTCATTAAAGTATAAATACATAATTTGTATATACTTACTAGAGCTGTCAAAATGGGCTGGCCCAACCAAACCCTAATGGGCTAGAGAGTTAAATGGGTTGGGACGGGCTGGCCCTTTTAATTAAAGGGCCTATAAAATAGCAGCCCAACCCAACCCTAAGCGGGCCACGGGTTGGGACGGGTTGACCCTTAAACCAAAAAATGAACAATATTACTCTCTTAGAAAGAGTATCGAACGTTGACGTCTATGAACACAACATCAATACATACAAATTTTCATTTATGAATCACACACTTCGGTAAATACATTATTGAATCACACACTTCGGTGAATACTTACAAAAATACATAATAGTCAACGTAAGATTTAGCGGGAAAATGTTGATCATTCCACTATTCCTCCCACAAAAAACTAGCTAGTTTAAAAGACTTGATTTTTTATTTTTAAAAATATTTATTGATAAAAACTTTACAAATAAAACACTACTAAAAATATATATAAAAAATATTTTAAAATATTCATAGCCCACGGGCTGGCCTCTGAGGCTTGCGGTTTGGGCCTACGAGGCTAGCGGGCCAAATAAGGTTGGGCTAAAAAGCCTCGTTCCTAAATGGGCCAAAAAAATTAGGCTCAACCCCACTTAATTCAAGGATTGGGTTGGGCCGGCCAAGCCCATTTTGACAGCTCTAATACTTGCCTTGTTTGTATTTTAGCAAACGAATTATACAGACATATATACCCATAATAAACAAAACTATAGATATAAAGCATAAATTAGACAAACTGTAGCTAAGAAAGCTTATTAAATTTTAATCTTTTTACTAATTATGAAATTTCCCCTAAATTTTATTGGATTGAGCCAACTGAAGGTTTGCATCCTTGCTTAGTACACATTGGCCCAATTAAATGTATGGATTGATAGTGTTAATTCTTTAAAGTCAAATTACATATTTATTTTAAAGAAAAATTCATAAAAGGTTATAACATGTGTGTATATTATGTTGTTCAGCAAGACTTTTATTATTTACATAATAGTATTATTTTTTTTCTTTTTTTGTATTCGAGTTTTGGTGTAATTGTATCACAAATACTATTTATGTTATTATCAATAAATGTGCAACTCCTTAATTGGCACTAGTAATTAAGACAACAATGTGACCAATTATATTAATTTATGAAATTTACGTTATTGATTTGCTATAGAAGTGTAAACGAGATATCAATAACAATCAATCCCAAAATAAATTCAAAAATAAAATATGACGATTTTTATTTACCTCATTTCCTTTGTTTTCTTTTTGTTTATTGAGAATTGCGGGTTGAAGTATCAAAGTTAGTCTTTTGTTATGGTGTATCAACTATGTCAATCATTCAAGTTCTGATACGACATTTTGGGATCTAAAACGTAGAGAACAATTGCATTGATTATTTAATTTATAGTATCATGATACCTTTCTGATATATGATGTATCATGACGATACAATATCATGATGCATTTTCGACAGTTGATGTATCATGATATCTTTTGGATACATTACTTAATGATACATTTTGGATACATGATATATCATAATACCTTTATGATACATTACATAATGATACATTAAATTTCTTAATACAAACTAATGTAAAGTCGAAACAAAAGTTATTAAGTTCACGTGAAATTCATGTTTTATAGATTATGTCCGCCCTTAGTTGGATGAAGGGAGGTTATTGATATCATGGATTAATACTAGAAGAGGGCTTGTTTTGCCATCAGCAAGAAGATTTATTTACTTAACTATATTTTCAACGAAGTAGTTCATCGATTGGATATCCTCCCAATCCACACGTTTCACTCACTGAGCTATTTACTTAACTATATCTTCAACGAACCAATTCAAAAGATCCTTTTTCTTTTCATTCCCAACCTAGGTTAACCTTTTTGTTCCCAGCCTTTTAGGTAGCAAGTGCAATTGTGTGATTATATATGGACATATATGAACAATAAAAATTAGCCAATCCCAACTTATTTGAGACTTGTGGCTTAGGCGTACTAGTAGTCAAGTTTGTACATTGCTTCAAGCAGAGGTATACCCAGGA
Organism: Solanum tarapatanum; assembly: GCA_029582485.1. Lineage (NCBI taxonomy): Eukaryota > Viridiplantae > Streptophyta > Magnoliopsida > Solanales > Solanaceae > Solanum > Solanum tarapatanum. The sequence continues at coordinate 5,602 of JAJOOB010026681.1, forward strand.
TTTAAAGAGTTCAGGTGCACCAATATTACCTAGCTAAACTTAAAATAAAAACAGTGAAAAAGAACTTTAGCTGAATTCAAACCCTAGTCTCAAGGATTGTTCCTATAGCTTGTACCAACAACACATTGCTAATTACATCCTAAGTTTTGTCAATTTCTCAAGATAGATATACATATATATACATGATTTTTTTCGAAGTTGACAGGTGCACGTGCACCCTCACTTGCGACTTAACTTCCAACATGTTAACTAATCAATTACGATAAATTGGATCGAATTTTGCTATTTCATTTTTTCAAGTGCTCAGACAGGGAAAATTCCCATGTTCAGCTGCATGTCCCAACATTTTGCAGAACAATGCAAACATACATTTATCAACACATTGATACTAAGATTTTTCAGCAAAGCCAAGTTTCTGCTGCTGCTGCTGCTTCATTTCATCCTAGAAAAGACTACCCAACGCGTTCGCTTTCTCCCTCAAGATAAATTTCTGTATCTTGCCTGTCGAAGTTTTAGGGATATCTTCGAATATGATTGTCCGAGGTGCCATGTAATGAGGCAAATTATCTCGACAAAAATTGATGATTTCTTGATCGTCAACTATCAATCCTTCCTTCAACTTCACAAACGCGCAAGGTGTTTGCCCCCAATGGTTATCTGGTCTTGCGACTACTGCTGCTTCAACAACTGCTGGATGACTATACAAAACTCGTTCCACCTCAACCGTGCTTATGTTTTCTCCACCGGAGATAATAATGTCTTTCAACCGGTCCTTAACTTCTATATAACCATCAGGATGTTTCACAGCAAGATCACCGCTGTGAAACCATCCGCCTTTAAAAGCTTCCTCTGTTGCTTTCGTATCGTTTAAGTATCCGCTCATCACTGTGTTCCCTCTAAACATGATCTCTCCCATTGTTTTACCATCAGCAGGCACTTTTTCCATGGTGGTAGAATCTCGTATATCAACTTCTTTTAAACAAAGATGTTGTACTCCTTGTCTTGCTTTCAGTATAAATTTTTCGTCAGGAGGTAAAGAATCCCACTCGGGCTTCCACAAACAATACGTACCTGGACCGTATGTCTCTGTTAGTCCGTATAAGTGATTTACTCCAAATCCTAGCTCCTCCATTTTGGCAATAACTTGTGGAGGAGGCGGTGAACCACCTGTCATTATTTTAACCTTGTGAGGGAGTGGCTTTAGATCACACGGGGGAGAATTCACAATCTTGTTCAAGACAGTTGGTGCCCCGGCCATATGTGTGACTTTGTGCAACGAAATGTTTTCGAAAATGCCTTTTGGAGAGACATTTCTAAGACAAACATTCGTGCCACCCAATGCTGCAAGCCCCCAAACCATGCACCAACCGTTGCAGTGAAACATTGGAACGGTCCAAAGATAAACAGGGAACAAACTCATCTCGTGAAGCAAAAATGTGGCGATGGTATTGAGATACGCACCTCTGTGACTGTAAACAACTCCTTTGGGTTGCGACGTTGTACCTGAAGTATAGTTAATACTAATAGGATCAAATTCTGTTCTCGGCCATCTTATAGCAAAATTGCTATCCCCACTTCCGAGGAGACTTTCATAATCGTGATCGCGAGGGTTTAAGTTTTCAACAGCAGGGGTTTCATCAGTTTGACAGATCACAACAAGAAGAGGTAGATTCTGTTTCTTGTCAGCAAGGAGAGCTAATGCTCCTTGAGCAATTTCGAGCAATTTCTGATCCACAAATATAACTTTTGCTTCCGAATGCATCAGAAGTATCGATAACATAGCTGAATCATGGCGCGTATTTAATGTACAAAGAACGGCTCCAGCCATCGGTACTGCAAAATGTAGCTCTTGCATTGCCGGTACATTAGGAGCCAGAGTTGCAACCTACAAAACATATTTCAAAACAAGCCAACATCAAGATTCAAAACTATGTAACATTGTAAACTGCTGATACAAATACAGATTACTGATCATAGAGGAGTTGACTTGGATCTTACCCCACCCCCACCCCCGAGAAATCACGAGCAGGGGCGGAGCTAGAGTATCGGTTACAGATTTGGCCGAACCTAATAACTTTGGTCGAAACACTGTATCATTGTCTAAAAAATCCATCGAATATGTATGAATTATTAATTTAAAACTCAATAACTTAAAAAGATTAGAATCCAGCTAAGTTGCTCAGACTCTCCAAAAATGTTGCCGCACCTGTGTCGGATCCTCCAAAAATGCACTATTTTTGCAGGATCCGGCACTCACCTGGGACATTTTTGAAGAGTCCGAGCAACATAGGAATCCAGAACTCATAAGCTTTGAACTCTGACTCTACCTCCACCTAAATCACAAGATTAAAAGGTTTTCCCTTACATTCTTAAACTCCACATCCAATCAAACTAAACACTAAAAATCGAAACAAAGGGAATACTTTCTTTCTTAAATTTCGTACCAAATCAAATATACATCCACATTAATAAGTAAAGTGTAATTTTCCAGCGACGGAGATTCGAATGAACTCCCTTGCACCCTTAGCTCCCCCTTACTTATTATATCACAAATTTCAAAAAGTCATTACAACAACAGTAACTTACTCCCACTAAAAGCCATTCTTTTCTTAAATTCCGTGTCAAATCAAATCAAATATAAACCGCTCAAATAATTAGAAGATTGAATTAAAAAAAAAAAACTTACCACATCACCATGAGAAATCCCCAAATGAACCAGAGCAGAAGCAAGTTTAACACATCTATTATGAGTTTGTTCCCAATTATACTTCAATTTTTCACCATAAATAACAGAAGTTGTATCCCTAAAAACATTAGCTGCTCTTTCCAAGAAACTTAAAGGTGTCAATGGTTCAAAATTTGCACTACATTTAACAAAACCCTCCATTGATTTCCAAGATTCAGACAGATTGCAAAATTCCCTAGTCAATTTTGTAGTTTTTGAGTGGATTTTAATGGAATTGAAAATCCCAAGAACCAATCTTGAGTTCTTGAAAAATTGATTCATGATGAAAGGGTGATAGAAAGATTTGAAGAAAATGGAAGACTTAAAAGCAATGTGTAGTTGAAGATAATTTAGAATTATTATTATTTATAGATTAATGGTTGGTTTGGTACGAGTAATAACGAATAATAATTTCCAAATAAGTTTGATTACGAATATTAATTAATTTTGAGATTATCAATAAGTTTGAATGTATTGGAAATTAAAATTGTCTATTAACACTTTGTTTGGATTATATTGTATTGTTAGTTTAAATACAATGTTTGTTTTTTATTGTTACTTCAATTTTATTGTATTGAATCGTTTAAATTCATCGTTAGGTAAGGGCAAAAAGGCCTATTTTATGTAATGATCGATTTGGTGTGATCATTGTTACCTTAATATTTTCTTCTCGTTTTGTTTTTTTAATCATTTGATAATCATATTTCATTTGTTATCCTATATTTTCATAATAATTCTACCTCGTACCCTGCTTTTCTTGTAGGTTTAACACTTAAAATTATGGATATGTAACATTATGTAACGATAGAGAACGATACAATTTATCCAAACACTATATTCATTAAAATAATATAGTACGATACAATATAACAAAATACAATACATTATAAAACAATATGTATCCTTAACCGTTTTGATTTTTTTAAGTTCTTTTATTTTACCTTCTTTTTTTATGTGTTTGATTAGGTCTAGATATCGAGCAGAGCTCAATTAAGTTTTTCACAATACTAAAAAAGAAAAATAAGATTGTGTCAAACTCAATCAAGATTTGTTAAAATGGAGTTGTTTAAGTTTTTCACAATACTAAAAAGAAAAAAATCGTATCAAACTCAATCGTGATTTGTTAATATATAATCGAGCACGAACGAAGTTGTGTGAGTCGGAGTCAACTCTTTAATGTTTAGCCACACGTAATCACATGCCATTAAAATAATTGATTTTGTAACATGTACTCCATAACTTTATAGATTTAATTTTCAATAATTTATAGACAAAGCTAGATGTTGGAACTCATAAATTCATAATTCGTATTCTTTTTTAAGTTATAGGATTCTAATTTGGTTATTTTTATATATTATATAAATCTTTAAGAAAAATGCAATATTGGATCAAAACAATTGTGCTCAATCAAACTTGTAAACCATACTCTAACTCTATTAGTGTTTGCGATAAACTTATAAACATTACTAAGCAAGGGAATTAAAAGTATGTGATTCAACTAATTTAAAAGTTTAATATGCTTAATTAATTATCATTAAAAATTAAAATCATAATACACCAATAAATGAGAGATTAAAAATGGTATTACCTTAAAGTTAAAGTAAAATGTAAAATTTTAAAAATAATATTGCATAAATAATAAACCATCAAGTATGACGAAATCCAACTTAAATAAATTAAAGCTTGTAAAAAAATACCATCCAATATTTAATCGATAATTATCCTAATTATGATATAATCAACTAGGATAGAATTTGAAGTCGAGCTGTACATATATATTTTAATAGATTCTGAATTATCATATCAAATTAATTGAATTATTTTATAATGCGATTTTGATATTATGATATTTAATAGTACAATTAAACCTCTCTGAATTGATATTCGGTAAACTAATATTATAAATTAATAATTCTTTAAAATTACAAAAATATTTAAAATAATTTAGTGAAATATGATTAGTGTGTTTATTGCTAAAATTCACATCGAGTTAAAGCTCATCTCTAACTTTTCTTATTTCATTTAAAAGTTCTGGTGTTGTCTTTCTGAAATTCACCAAAAAAACATGAAGAGTTCTAGAAGCTATAAGTATTTCCTCACGCATAATTGGTTCCAAAGGTATTGTATCGTCTTCAACTTTATTCTCAACATTGTTCTCTCCGATGGTATCCATAATTTCTTCTAAGCTCTAAACCACTAAACATGTATCATTTTCTGTTGGGTAAGCGAAAAGGCTATTGACATCCATTTTGTTGCGGTAATCAAGATTATTAAGCATAACCTCAAGTTCATGAATGTCATTTTCACAAGTGGATTCATTTTAGTTTCTAGAGGCTTCACCCCAGAACGAAAATACTTTTTAAATCAATAAGTATTAATTTATCGATGAAATAATATTTCTACAAAATAATAATATTTCATGATTCCGACAATATTAACTTCGAGAGGTTTTTAATTAGTATGCATTTTCAAATATTTTGTGGAGTATTTGATATTTATAGAAAAAATGACAAGATACTAAATGTCAGATTTAAATATTTAAAATTTACAATATAATTCATATATCTTATCTTATATTATATCATTAATATTAACAAATTCTATATAAAATAATACTATTATACGTAGTTGAAAACTACATCTCACATTCCTATCAGAGGATTGGCTAATGTTATTACGACTTTGGAACTTTGCATATATATTTTTTTCTAATATAAATGAACATGAAGCTATTTCTTGAAAATCGCAATCATAATTATTTATGTTATTAGCATTATTTAAGTCGAAATGTAATCAATTATGATTATCGCTTTATCATATCATAAAGTATCAAAACTTAATTTAGAAATATCAAATCATATTGAATTAATTTGATATAATAATATAATACTTTCAAAAATCGATAACTAAAATTATCGAACATTTTTTTTAATATCATACCATATTCGTCCCTAATTTGAAGGAGTTGAATAATTGATTTCATTTTTTTATTTTTCACTCGGTGTTCGATATTTATATTGAAATTCAATTATCCTGAACTAATGTCGCATAGTGTTTCATTTGAAAAAAAATATTCCTTATCAAAAAAAATTCATATTGAATACTCAATACTCGAACGCGAAATTGATTAAGGGAGTTGAATATTTGACGCACATAAAGAACTTCACCACTTGGACATATTTTCTTCTTGACACACTCCCTTGGCAACTAAAAAGAAAAAAAAAATATTTACTTTTCCCTTTTCATTTATTTGCAAACATCCAAATATTAAATTATAATTTGAAAGAAATGTTGGTCAGTCAAAATGTTCTTATAAAGTTGATAAATATACATGTCTTTTCAAAAAAAAAAAAAAGTTATGTCACTTCACAAATCATTTATTTGTTACTTTTCGTATCTTTTTAAGCTTGTTTATATTCCTTTGAAATTCATTCACACTTAATAAAAAAAAGTGTTTTTACAAAAAATTTCTTAATCAATATATATAAATCTTATTTCTTGATTGTAAAAGTTCACTTATTTAATAAAGATTAAAAATTAAAAGTACCTCTTGACTTATGTAAAAAAATATCCATTTTGAATTAAATATAAATATTTAAAATATCATATAATATGAATTTTGACACGGGTAGTTCAAAATAAATATGAAGAAGCTAAGGAATTGCTATTCAAAATAGATCAAATTAATAACACAAAATCCAATCGTATATAAATGGACATAAATCATTAATATACTTCCATATGCACTAAAAGAGTAAGAAATCTTTTATCTTTTCATTCATATCTTTTCTTTTCTTTTTTTTCCTCAAAAGTCAAAATCTCATCAAAATACTCTTCCCCACCCCCACCCCACCACCCCAAAAAAAATCTAATCAAACAACTAATGATAGAGATATCACAAGATTATTACTTCTAACACACTAATTACCTTTTGTTGCACAACTAACTTACTTATTATTATTTCATAAAATTTAATTTCTTATTATCCAACAACATGTAATTCCAATATATATTAATTATACATTTTTGAAAAATTAGGTCAGGTCAATCAATCCACTTTTAATGTATTTGTAAAATTAAAATTAAAATATAAACTAGAAAGTTATCATCCATCAAAAGGTTTGAATTTGACAATGGAGTCAGTAGAGTCCGGATAGAGTAAGATGTATGCAGACTTTACTCCTAACTCTGTTGTTTCCGATAACAAAAATGCAAATTAATATGACAATTCAAAAGGTTCAAAATTATCAAATCTCATATAGACTTTGCACCAAACATGAAAATAACATGTTCAACATCAACTCATTTTTCCTATATTAGGCTCAAAGAATGTGTTCAATGAAGTGTTTACCATCTCAAAATGAATTCAATATCTAGCAGACGACGATTTTCTGCAACTGATCTCTTGCATATTCAGGCGTAGTTCACTTCACAGTCACAGCCTTGAACATAAGCTAACCATAACTTGGGCTCTCGTGGAAACAAGTTATCTCAGGATTGTTATTCCATTCACAATATGGGGTAAAAATAACACTACAATCATCGCAGGATAGCTAATTTCAAAATAAGTTATTCCACGGTTTTATCCCAATCAAACATGGGGATAAATTCATCCTAAAATTAATCTTGGGATTAGTTATGCCTCATCCCTCCTACCAAACGAGCCGTTATACTTTTATACCATGAATAGCTGCCTGGAACTCAATTTGCCATTGTAAGCAACAATGATGCAAATGCCATCCATCCTGCAGGCTGCATCGATCAATTGAATTAGTAGACATTACACATACGTATAAAGAACATGAAATATTCAGCAACACTAGGTTGTAGGTTCAATTCTCAAGCGGAGACAAAAAAAAAACTAGGTCATTCTTCTCATATGTCCTAGCCTTGGTGGACAAAGTTATCTAGTACCTATTGTTGGTGGGAGGTAGTAGGTGTCTCGTGCAATTAATCTAGTGGGACAAAGTTATCTAGTACCTATTGAAGCAACCTCAGAAATTGTTCCTAATAGATTATGTTGGTTAATTTGGGTAACAACAACATACTTATTCGTCCTAGAGATAGAAAGATTGTTTCTGAAAGACATCATTTAATACAAAAGTAAACGGGGCATGAAAAATAAGACATGGCAAATAATAGAGAATCGTGTAACATTCCATACAAAGCAGAATAATGTGATAACTGAGGAGCAATAAACTATGAGAATAATACTAGTAACCTATTATCCTATCTAAGCTCATGACCTCCTGGTAAACTGAAGTTATATTATGTGATGTCTAATCATCTTTTTCCAATACAAAAATACGAAAGGAGGTGCATAAATTCTCTAAAAATTAAGAAAATAATAATGCTTACCGGTAACGATGTAATTCAGAGGAAGAAGCAATTGAATGAATAAATGAAAGAGCTATTTAACACCAAAGAAAAAAAAAATTTGGGAAATTTTTTAAGAGAAACTATAGACTCAGGTGGGAGAGAGGATTTGATATTTTATTATAATTTATAAAGCCCTAGCCGCAAGTTTATTACAACAATTTTTTTAATTTATAAAAGGCAAATATTTAAACTATAGACAAGAAGGAGTTGCTCGGATGGTGAACACCGCTCGAATGGTGAACACCCCTCACTTACAATCCGAAGGTTGCAAGTTCGAGTCACCAAGGGAGCAAAAGGGTGAAAGAGCTCCTAGGGAAGGTAATATATTATCTTTGTATCAGAGAAGAGCGCGATTATAACAGATAATAGGATATATTTTAAGAAAAAAAAGAAGACTTTAAATCTTGTGGTTTTAAATTAAAGCTATGTCAAATGTACCAAAATGTCCTTTAATCTTGTCGTCTTTAAACATACTACATGAAAAATTGAAGTTAAAGTGTTGTCAAAAAAAGAAAAAAATTATCATTCTTTTTGAAACAGAGGAAGTAACTCTTTTATTGATATAATAAATACTTCTCCGTTTAGAAAAGAGTGTCCTAGATTGACTTGGCACAAAGTTCAAGAAAATAAAGTAGACTTTTGAATTTTATAGTCTTACATTAAAGTTATGTCAAATGTTCAAAATTGTTCTTTAATCTTGTGGCCTTAAACACTTCACGTGAAAAGCTGAAATTAAAATATTACTAAAAAAAGGAAAGAGGTCATTATTTTCTAAACAGGCTAAAAAGGAAAGTAAGTCATTATTTTTTAAATAGGGGTAGTATTATTTATTGTATTTTGTAATTATGCTTATTATAGGCAATATTTATTTTGCTCGACTTTATCAATACTTTATCTACATAAATAATTTTTCATTGTCACGACCCAGACCATCGTGATTAGCACTCACACTAACCCTCCGGTGGGAGAACCATTAATACTAACTAGTTAATATGAAACCAAACATTTAAAGCTATGGAAACATGTTTAAATGACTAAAGACTGAAGTTCCCATAAACTTTCAAAAGATCTAACAATGAATTGCGGAAAATACGCCTAGAACCTGAAAGTCAATGTACCAAAACTCTAACAATGGGTGCAACACCAAAAGTCTAAAGGAAAATGGGTGCAACCCAACTAACATAAGAATATCTAATGAACTAATCTAAGTCCGAATAAGATGGATTAAACCGAAAGAGTACTCATGGCAGACTGGAAGAACTGACTCACCCTTGAATTCGAACGATCAATGATCCTCTAAGTGAGGTCTGTCAATAGCCACTTGAAGATGCCCTGTACTCAACAAAGAAAGAGCAAGTGCAGTATTAGTACATAACCACAATATACTGGTAGGATCACGCGGCTATCCCATTAAGTGTAACATATATAAGTCATACAACATAATAATAACAACATGCATACACCAAACATATACAATATCATCATCATTTACGAACAACGTACAATTTCACATTTCTCAAGATGCACAATTATGTCAACTCATTGGTTCTCTCATGGAACCCAAACTCAAATTGTTACCATACCGAAACGTGGTACCGGATCCAATGTTTATGCCAGAACGTGGTAACCGATCCCACGATAATAGCGAAATATAGCAATCGATTCAAGTTAGTGTGTCGGAACGCAACACCCGATCCATTCAACAAGCCACAATCACCACCACAAGTATATTCTCATAATCATACAATCAAGTCATGATTCATGGCATTCATCATTCGTCTATCTTATTTACAAATAGTGTGATCAATAATGCAACATTCGCATACATACACGTATTATAATGAAGCAAGAACAAACATATATCACACAATCATGAAATTACAACCATTACCTACCTCGAAACAAGCTTGAAATCCCCTAGGAAACTTGATCCTTCCCTTTCTGAATTCGCTCCGCTTGTTCTTGGTCTACATACAATTAATTTAACACGGGAATCAGTAAACAATAATTAATTATCTGAATTACTAACAATTCTATCAACCCTAGATCATATGCATGATCCTCATATTCAGATTAGGGCTTTCTTCGCCATAATTTTCAGATCAAAACCCTTTCCCATCGATAATTACCCATTAGATTACATTCTACGGATCGAAAAACATATTCGGGGAGTTAAAATCTTACCTTTAGCTTCAAGAATGGTGAAAAACTGTCAAGAAAACCCCTGGGTTCATTCCTTAGCTCTCAAGTTCAAAAATTACAGAATAAAACGTTTTTGGGGTTTATTTCCGATTTAAGTCGCGTTTGCCCCGCTATGGTGGCACCCACCCCACTACAGGGGCCTCGGCCTGGCGGCAGAAATCCCGCTTCAGCGGCTTGCACTGAAACAGTGAGCTATTTTAATAATTCCAAGACCCCATTTCACAACACACCTTCAACCCATGACACTTAGAAACTACCCGTTCACGCTAATATCAATTTCGAGAGTTCTACTCTCCCGAATTCAATTATGTAAAGTCGTACGGGTTCCTTAACGTCTTCGCTATCTACTCATGTGATCAAATTCATAATTAGATCACCCAATTGTTACCAGATTTCCCTAGACTTTAATGACTCTGATTTTGTCCAAATCTAGATTAGGTTGGGAAATTCCAAACTACTACAAAAACGTTTTCCAGCCCAAAATTTTTAACGACGGAACCCAATCGTTACATTCATAGTATATTTCATTTCTTCTTCTTTTTTTCCTGTCATGTTAAAAAAAAAAAAAAAAAGACTTCTTAAAACTCCAGGAACTTGAAGATTGAAGAATTTTTTTTAAAATATTCTAAAGACTTTTTCCCTTTTTTATTTTCAAACAAACATACTATAAAATCTCTTTTTTATTTGTTGGTTTTGTTTTAGAATATAGATTCTGGTTATCTTTTAAAAATTATTTTGAGCATTTTATATGAGAATATGGAGTAATTAGTTTTTCCTTTGAAACTGAATGCAGAACTTCTTTTTACAAAAAGTTGAGTTGTTATAGCATTATTTTATTCTTATATAGTTCATTTTCCAAATGCTATATGTATTTTTTCATAGCGCATTATTTCTTGTTGTTAAACGTACCATCTTTTTCCAACTTCTTCTAAATGCTTTACTTGAAACAATTTTTATATCTCTACATGGTAGGTCTGCATACAATCATTTAGCTCAGGGGTTCAAAAGAAAAAAGTGTACACACGAAAGTAGTGTAAAGGGGGATTCAATATCTACTATAAACTAATGTATTTTTCGTTTCATTGGGGGCAAACACCTTGTGCATTCGTGAAGTTTGGATTCAGTGTTAGTTACTCAAACAATGAACAACTTATGTCGAAAAGTTAAGCAGTTAGAAGAGATTGAGGTTTTTCGATGACCGTGGTTGTGAAAGCTGTCTTTTCTAGAATTCAGAACCTATAAACTCAAATTTGGATCCGTCTCTGATAACAAGTGTTTGGACACAACCTCTCTACCTTCAACGAGGCAGCGGTAGAAGGGAATATATTTATGAATAATAGCTAAACATTTTATTAATGTTGTGAAAAGAGAAAAAAACTCAATTCAGTTATGTTCCAAGCTGAACAGAAACAACCCAAAGTTGTTTTACAATGAGCTATGCTATAATCCAAGTAAAAGTTGTCAAATTCCCCGGGGCAACAGCAGTTGCTGAGTTATTTTAACTCCATTAATGCCCCAAAACCATATCATAAATCAGACCAACCCGATTACAGATGTCACGTAAAGTTAGTAAAAACTATACATGTCCTCTTATTGGTTCTGCTCAAGAAGAAAATGAGCCGGCTCACATTTTGCTGCATGACCAAATTTAGATGTGTTGTACTTTCTATGTACCCCTGTTAGTTTCCCTGTTGCTGCATTTTGGTGGAACCCCACGATCAATCTCGAGCACTCTCTAAAAAAGCACGAAAAAAAGAGGGTTTAGTTTGAGAAAGAATTTAGTTACAATCATCACACAATGTGGAAATGTTCACTCACAGAAGTTGATCTTCTGAGTATTTTGTATGCAATTCACACGTCGTGTTCCATTGTTTAACACCGTAAAGTGTGCACTGAGCTGTAAAGATTGCAGCAGCAGCGATAAAGGATGGTGGGAATTTAAGCATTTCGTATTCCACAAGGCAAAGCTCGATCAAGAAGAATGAAAGTAGCTCAAGCTGTTATAAAAGGAGTACACAACAAAGTTAGGAGAATGTAACAATCAAGAACATCAAAAATTTCAAGACTCTGTTAGTCCACTAACCTTTCGATCCGATTGAGCAGCCTTGAGAAATCTCCTCATAAAAACATATGGTGTTGGAACAGACATATTAAACTGGAGTGTGTTGAGCATCAATTTTTCCTGCGGGGAATATGACATGATATCTTTTAGTAATAGTTGAGAAAATGCAGTAACAAGAGTTGACATTTGATAGAAATATTGTTGTTAGCTACCAGTTCAAGAACCTCCTTCCTTGCGTATGCTTTATCCGAAATGAACACCAAATCATCCACCACAGGGAGAGTAACCTCCTCATACTTACACGCAAGTAGCGTGGCAACCAGTCCAACAAGCTGTAGCTTCTTTCTCACAACAGATTGCTTCTCCAAAAATCTATCTATCAAGTTAACAGTTAGGAATAACGTCTCTTCCCTTAGATCGAACTTGTGATGTACCTATTCATTTACGAATAGCAATCAATATGACAATCAAGTAACCAAATATTTCGCAGTCTCCTTTTACACTTCAATTGGGAGTAAAAGTTTAAGTACCTCAATGAGCCAGTCTATTAGTATAGATCTCATCCTCTCGTTTACGTCAAACTGTTGTGCCATATAATCTGGCGATATACGGCTGCTGACCTGAATATAGTGATCATTATTTAGTCAAATGTGAATAAGAATGACATTCTTTTTCATCAGGAACCAAATTTAAACTCATCAAATCTAAACACTAAACTACTTTGATCAAACATGTGCATCAGAAACCACATTCTTTTTCATCAGGAACCAAATTCTTTATACTTAAAAATATGATAGAATTATTTAAACTCATCAAATCAAAACAATAAAAATACTTAGATCAAACATGTTGTTTAGATTTAACCAAAAACTACTAATTTCCAGTGATCTGATCAAACCTTGACCAAGATAAGTCTTTAAATAATTGTGTAAACCTTTGACATTTCCAAAGGCCATTGAGACTAACATGTACTATTTATCACCTGAATTTCCTATCGTGTGAACATTCAACAACTACCATGTGAAACACAGCTCTAATCTAAACATTAAAAATACTTGGATCAAACATGCTGTTTAGATTTGACCAAAAACTACTAATTTCCAGTGATCTGATCAAACCTTGACCACCTACTTCTTCAAAAGTCTTTAAATAATTGTGTAAACCTTTGACATTTCCAAAGGCCATCAAGTCTAACATGTACTATTTATCACCTGAATTTCCTATCGTGCGAACATTCAACAACTACCATGTGAAACACAGCTCTAATCACTTCAAATAAATTCAAATATCATTTCAAGTAAGCCGTGGGATATCAATACTCATCTTAGAACCTGGACCTAAAGCAATTGTCTAGTCACCTTTCATGCTCCATTAGAAGCTTCCCTTATGACAATGGTATCAAATTCACATTGGTCTTTGTAAAAGTCTCTTTTAGGTACTAAAATTGTTAGTCAGCTTAGAACCTGGACCTAAAGCAATTGTCTAGTCACCTTTAATGCTCCATTAGAAGCTTCCCTTATGACAATGGTATCAAATTCACACTGGTCTTTGTAAAAGTCTCTTTAAGGTACTAAAATTGTTAGTCAGCTGGACTTACTTCCATTTTTGAGTAGTAAGCATACAGATCTTCCACATAGTCAACAGCTGCAAGCGGGTTCTTTGCATCATCACTGTCAATATCTATCGCGGTCTCCTCGAATATATCCTCCATCTCAATCTCCTGAGAAAATTTATGAACATTAGCTATCTAAAATTCCCAAGATACTTGCCAAAAGGATTAAAATTCAACTCCTTGATAAACACTCAAAATTTCTCTTACCATTTGAGTCTTGTTGTCATGTGACACTGTCTCAGTTTGTTCCAAAGACATAGGAACAGGCTGGTCTTTTGCTGCTTCATATTCATCAACATCTATTATAGGTACATCCTCCCATACACTAAAATTTTCAGCTGCTAATTTTGGTTTCTTGGTTTCCTGTTAGACATCATTGTACTACCGGTTAACAAGGGGCGGAGGTAGAGAAATTCATTAAATATGTACACACATTGTACATAAATTGAAATCCTAGCTACACCTACACGACTTATAACACTATATAAACTACAATGAAACCTCAGTAATTCAAGAATCCATTTTCATTAGTCCATGAAATACATAAAAAGAGCCACATACACTCTACCCTCACCAGACCCCATTTGTGGGACACTAGGCTTATGAATAGTACCTCAGGATAATGCTGCTGGGAGCTAGCAATTTGTGCAGCAAATTTCCTTCATTTTGAAAATTTTACATGTCAGATTCCAAGAATATGGTCCTCAAATAAATGGAATGAAATTACTAATTTTGACTATATATATCTAACCTTGTAATTGGTCTATGAGCTGGAATAGGAGGATTCTTGTTACAGATCCCATTAGTTCTGTTAGATCAAGAAAATCACCCAAATCAGCTCAAGATTAACAAAAATGAAAACCCCTAAAAATACGAAAAAAATCTCAAAGATAGCTGGGAATTTACTCAGATATTCCTCTCTTGTTAACAACACAAGGATATTGATTAACTCCAACAAAATTCTGATTAATCACACCCAATGCTCTTCGATTGTTCCTCGTCTCCACTCCAAACTTTCTGCTTCCCATTTCTGAAAAAAGAATCAAATTTTTCAAAAACCCCATCTTCCAAAAACTAACAAACAACACTCTTACCTCATTTTCAGCTCATAAAACCCAAAATTGGTGAAATTTTCAAAAAAAAAATTGAATCTTTAAGCTACAGTGGATTTAGTCATAATAGGATTGTTCTCATTAGAAACACCCTTTTTTTCTTTTTAACTTTTTCTTGATTATTTCTTCAAGAATCAATCACCCCACCAAAGATCAAGAATCAAAAATGAAAAAAAAAAACCAATCTTGGGATTTCTTTGTACCCAGAAAACTGATTTCCAAAAACTAATTAACACAAATCTTAGCTGATTTAATCTCTTAAAACCCATAAAATGGGCAAAAAAATTAAACAAAGATTGAATCTTTAAGCTACATTTACCTTGACCAATTGTGGGTTTAGTCATAATAGGATTGTTCTCATTAGAAACACCCATTTTCTCTTTGATTATTTCTTCAAGAATCAATCACCCCACCAAAAATCAAGAATCAAAAAACCCAATCTTGGGATTTCTTTAGTGTAAAAAAAACCCCAAGGAAACTGTAGAGATGGGGACTGAGAGAAAAAGCCAATGAGGGTATTTGTCAGTAAGAATACAGAGGGGGGGTTTTATTTTCAAATGAAACGGCTAGTTGGATCAGAGCGTCTAAAAAAAGGCATAACGGTCACCTTGGTTGGCATGTGGAGGAGACGTTGCTTTCAAAATTAGGAAACCTTTTTTATCAACTTTAATTGAATGAATAGGTGAATGATTGGAGTTTTGACTTTATTTGTATCGGGTGTTTATATTAAATTAATTTTATGTAGGGTATAGTTTTAGAAATGATCTTAAATAGGAGGGTGTAGATGATACTGATTAAGATATGAGGTTAGTAGGTAGATGTGTGTTGGCGGCTTATTGTTTGTTTTTTTAGTAGTCGTAGTATTGCTCCAGTAGTTTTCTTGTCTTGATTCGATTTTTGTTATTATATACTCCCTCCATCCCAATTTATGTGGCACTTTTTGAATTTCGAGATTCAAACAAGCCTATATTTGACCGTAAATTTTTTATATATCTTTTCATTTCAAAAAAATTGAAGATTATTTCCTGTCAAACTTAAATTGTTGGACTCTTGAAAAATGAAAAATGTCACATAAATTGGGACAGATGGAGTATTATTATTTTTGTACCATAACTATCGTACTTGTTTTGTTGTAGTTTATGTTTTGTTACGATGTGTTGTCTTTTGTTATTACTAGTTGTTATTTTTTGTACCCTTGTAACTTCTTTTTTTAAAGTTGGACTGGTTGAGTCAAAGATCTATCGAAAACAGACTCTCTGTCGTTGAGGTAGGGGGTAAGGTCTGCGTACACTCTATCATCTTCAGATCTCACTTTGTATGATCACAGTGAATATGTTATTGTTCTTGTTATTGTTTCATAGCTTCATTTTCTTCGGATTGAGGATGGAGGTCTTGCGGTAGATAACAACATGCACAAGCAAAATTAATTGAAGGGGACCTACGTTTCTACTCCTTCACAATTAGTTGAGTGATTTAATAAAGTGAAAGTACACATTAATTAATCATAATTAACTGTATTTTTCATTTCTTGTTCTTGATTCGAACGATCAAAATGTGTAAATTGACTAGACTGCTTTAGACTATTTTTTTATAATCGAGGGCCTATTGCAAATAGTTTATACCTTTGAGGTTGAAATATAGTCTATATTGATTTTTGTATGATTACATTGAATATGTTAGTACTATTCTTGTTATTATTTTGTAGATTTATTTTCTTCGCATCGAGAATGAATGTGCTGAAATAGATAATAACATGCACAAGTAGATTGATTGAAGGGGACCTACGTTTCTACTCCTTCACAGTTGGTTGAGTGATTTAACAAAGAAAAAACATGCGTTAATTAGTCATATAAATTAAGTGTATTCTTTCATTTCTTGTTCTTTGCTTGAACAATATAAGTGTACCTATTAATTTATTCACATCAAATATTTCTATTAAATTAAATCAATACATAATAATTAAATAATTTAATAAAATGAAAAACATGCCTTAAATAATCATAATTAAGTGATAAAAAAAAAGTGTATATGATAACACATATCATTTGTTTTATATAAACATACCTTTTTCACAAAATAATATAACAAATAATTTCAATTTCTTGAAATCTTCTTACTTTTAAAAAATAAAAGATATCAAACGGATCATCAATTAAATTGAATTGAAACGAATTAAAATAGGCTGAGTTTGTTATTTGTATTTAAGCTTCAACTACTATTAATAAATATTTTTTCTTCACATATCCGTTACTTTCAAATTTGGAAATAAGGTTGATTTTATTTTTTTATACTTTAGTTAATTCATGTTGATATATATAGATGATTGGAGTTTGCACTTTTATTTTAAGGAGACCCATAATAAAAGTAGAGGTCATAGTCAATATTCTCATCGAAATGTGAGCTCTTGCATACTTTTTGACATTTTTTAAATTAATTTTATATATTGACAGTGTAAAATTTATGAGATTAATATTACTATTTGTAATAATATGTTATTTATATGCAAGTTAATTTTACACTAATACTATTAAAAAAATTGACATTATTGAGATATAATCGAGAAAAAAAAATAACAATATTAATAAGAGAAATTAGACCAAGCCATGTGGAAGTGATTTGAATTTAAATTACTCCATATTATATACATCCCTACATCTTTTTATAATTTATATATTATATTATAAATAAATAGATATAATTAATGAATGTTGCAGGCTATGAGGCATGTTTTGGTCATTTTTTTTATTTTTTAATAATAGGTCTCCCTTGCTGGCACTTGTCAGACATTAAAATTTTTTTTTTTTTAAAAGATTATTCCAGAGAGAATTTGGATCTACGGTTTGAATAACACGACCTATTTAATTTTTTAGGAAATTCAAATATTATGAAAGAAAAAAAGACTACCTAATAAAGACCCATAGAAATGTCAAAATGTGACGTGTGAGTTAGATGCACAAAATATTATATTGAAAAAAGGTAAAATTTGAATATATGATGATGTGTGAGTTAGAAATATTTTACAGATTCGAACATATTGCTTGCAAAATTTCATATATCTCTATCTATGTATGTGATGTAGTTTGACTTGATACGGAATTTAAGAAAAAAAGACAATTTTTTGAAACTTGTAATTCAAAATAACTCATAGAGGTTTGTTTAGTTATAAATCATTTCATTAAATATAAAATTGTTACTAAATACTCCCTCTGTCCACTTTTATTTGTCATGTTGCGTTTTTCGAAAGTCAATTTGACTTATTTTCAAAGTTATATTAGATTACATTAATTCGATCTTTGAAACAAAAAAATTAGATATTCAAAAACTATGCGAAAAGTACTATACATTGCAATTTTTTACATATCAATATGATGATTAAATATATCCTAAAATGTTAGTCAAAGTTTTTAAAGTTTGACTCTAAAAATGGAAAGTATGACAATTAATAGTGGACGGAAGGAGTACTATAAAAGTGTAATTCTTTTTTAGGTAGACTAAAAAAAAAAGTAAATTATATAAATTGAGATATATAATGTATTTAAGTTGGGACTTGGGAGGTGGTTAGAGGGGCGAGCCTATACTCCCAAGATTTTCGAGCCTATGCACCAATGTGGATCGGGCCAGAAGCCCAAAATTTCTTCAACAACAACTACACCTCAATTCCAAACAAGTTGACATCGGCTATATGCTCAAAAAAATTTTGACATCAAAAATAAAGAAATAATCAATTGTGGGATATTTCATATTAGCTATGAATTAATACACAGATACTGAATCCCACTCCAAACATGCAGAGGAACTACTCTCAAAGACTACAACTGAAGCTACTAACTAACCATATGATAAATTATTTCAATGTCAAAAAATGGCAAACATAACCAAATAAACACTGTATATATTGCCATTTACCTGGATTTAGGTTCTACTTAAATAAAATGGACTAATACAGATTCAGATTTTACTCTTTGCTACTTGTAAGAACATCTAATTTACAACAAACAAAAGGCAATTCACCTAAAAAGAGTTGAAAGTGTCTGTTTGCTAACCGTTCGTTTGCCCTTCTCAGCTGAAGCAAATTTCTTCCCCCGAGAATTATGATTTTCACCATCTAACTTCTTGTTTACTTCATCAATACTATGTTCTTGTTGCAAGGAATCATACTTATCTGTGAATTTGTGATCCTTAGTAGCCACATTATTCATCAAAAGATTCAAAGGGTTAATGACAGCATTCTTTTTCTCCTTTCCTGTTGCATCGCGACAGTGTTGTTGATATTTCACCTCTTCCAGCAGCATCCTTATTTCATCCTTCGGCAACTGAGCATCCTCACCCTTAAATTTCTTCATAGTGACAGTAGCCCTCACTCTATCCAGTTCCTGACTGAGACAATCTGTATCATCAATCAAATCTTGCTTCTTGACAGCCAATTCCTCGTAGTGCTCAGCAGCAACAATCTTCTGCTTCTTGGTTACTGCCTCCACCAAATCACTACATCCCTCGTGATTTAACCTTTTCTTCTCAAAAATATCGTGTTGGAGTTGATAATTTTCATTACGCAAGTTATCATCTGACACAAACTTCGGCTTCATTAGCTTCAAATTTTCAAGGAAATTCTCGTGGGAAGCATCTTCCTTCTGTTGACCATCAACTCCAAGCAGGATATGTTTTCCCTCTTTGATCACTTTAACACCCTGGGTGACTCTAGGAATTATGGTATCAAGGATAACTTTGCCAAGAAGAAACCTTGTCTCACACATATTTCCTTTCCCAAGAGAAACGTAATCTATCCTGTAAATGTCCTTCCTAGTTTTGAGAGATGTAACATCTTTCACTAGAATGTCAAACATTAGCTCGACAGCCCTGCCCATTTTGTTTGATACAAAGACCTGCAAATCAGACATCTCCATAACAGTCAAGAAAAACTCGTTAAAATAATAATAAGAGCAATTACCATTCTGATAGCCTATTAAACACTTCTCAAGTAGGAGGGCACGAGAATTAAAGTCTACTAGATCTGCTTCTCCGTTTCTCCCTATTAAACACTTCTCAAGTAGGAGGGCAGAATTAAAGTCTACTAGATCTGCTTCTCCGTTTCTCCCCATTTTATTTTACAACAACATACCCAATGTAATCCCACAAGTGAGGCCTGGGGAGGGTAGCGTGTACGCAAACCTTACCCTACAAGGTGGAGAGGTTGCTTCCGATAGACCCTCGGCTCAAGTGAAAGCATTACAAAGCAGTTCGAAAAAAGAAAACAATGGGAGTGAAGAAGTCGAGACAAAATGCTGAATAAAGCATGACAAGCATACTAAAAAAGAAACAGTCACTACCACAAAATAACACGATAATTGAAGTGCAAGAAACAGCAAATAGTAACAGAAATGGAACCACAAGAAACTCCTAGAGTAATACTACGACTATTGGTATGAATGACGAAGCGAGACAACTCTCAACTACCTAACTAACCTTCTGCCCTACCCGTGTCCTCCATTTTATCTTCAAATCAAGAAATAAAATCTTGACTATATGCACAACTAGTATTTACTTTGTGGATAAGCTGAGCTGCTTTCTCAATGAATCTATTAGGGCTGTTTATGATGGAGAGGAAGAGAGGGAGGGAGTTGCATTTATTCCAAGTCCTAAATTTCCAAAAAAAAGTTAGATGAAAGATACTATGTTGTTTACGAAATAAATAAAAACCTTTACATTAGGTTCAGAGATACTGGTCCATTTTGTTGCAGGAAACCTGAATCACTAACTTCATAAGTCACAAAATTTACATAGAAACAGGGTTTAACAAGCTCCTTGCGAGTATAATGAGCTAGATTCTAGGTTAGGAAATTGCCGATGCACGCCTTTTAATAGTATCTAAGAACGTATTTAATCCTTTTCCGTCCATGGAATGCACTGCAAAAAGGTTTAGAAAGATCTATGTCTTGTTGTATGAAGGAATTAAGTAACTCATAGCAATTATTACTAAATGTTTGACCTTTTTCCATAATCACAGATTAAGAAACAGACTTGACGAAGAAATAATAAGTCAACCATATTCAAGCCATCCCCTCATTCCTTGCTTATAAGGGGAAACCAACAGGGAACATTGTTTCACAAATACATGCACTCTTAGGAACTGGAACATTCTCCTCTCTTCTCATTTTGTATGACAAGGTTGCTATTTGAGAGGCAATTGGACCAACACTACATCAAAAGTTAATTAACTCATTTATCAACAGAAAATTCTAGATAGAATTATCGATCACCCCATATTATTTTTGGAAATGATTAATGCAGCTTCCGCTTTCAGATAGGAGTAGAAAACTAGAAATTTGACAGCAATTGGACAACACTCTCATCAAAAGTTAATTAATGCAGCTTCTGCTTTCAGATAGGAATAGAAAATTAGTCTATTTAACACTTGGGTAAACAGCATGAACTAAATTTGGATCTTCCACAAAAGTCGATCATTACTCTGAAGAACCATACGGGTAAAAAAGTAACTGTATAGTGTACCCAAACAAAGTGAAAAAACAAGACAGACAAACTGTGTTGGTGTAAACAACAGTTACATGTAAAAGTCAAAGTATGTTTACCCACCAAACCAGAGCATGGGGCTCCTGGGAACTTGGACATTGCTTCCAGGAGGCTGTCCCTGTCGGTTAAAATGTTTATAGATTTTTGGACTTGCACTGCCAGCTGTGCAACTTTTTTTGCAAGTTCATCTTCTGAAATGGAGCCTTGAGAATCAGAGAATTCTGGTCCATAAACAGCTGCATCTTCAGAATGCTTTTCTGCAAATTTAACAGCTTCCTTCCAATTTGCGTGATACAATACAGAAGCAAAAGTCAGGATGACAAACACATGTTGGGGATGTGTGATCAATGCCATATGAAACACCAAGAGTGCAACCCTGTCATGCAAAGGAAATTTTTGTCAATTATCCCAATTCCCAGCCGTAACAAGGAGTTCTCTCAATATTAGTGCAGGTCAATTCATCTAAAGTCTACTGTTGAATTCGTGATAGCAAAGTGGTCTAAGTCAGTAGAATCCACTATTGTGACAGTAGGCAGGTAGACTATGAGCTGCAATGTTAGAAACATGACTCCAAAGGTTTCATATGCTGAATGCAATGGATCAGCACAATTGAACTATGGAATACGCCAGAGTAAATGTGTTATACAATGAAAGCACCACATAAAAAAAAAAAACAAATCTTTGAATGTCTAAATTGGCCCTAATTTGCAATTTTAAAAACAAAAAATGAAGGAAGCTATGTAGAAGTATTATCTGAGATGCACTAAGAAATTCTAGTAGTGATGATGCTAACTTGGGATTTTGAAGTCAGGAAGGCAATAAATGCTTCCAATATCAGTGTCCAGAAATTAAACTTTAAAATGATAGACACAAGAAGATGCTTGTTTACTGTTCTTACTGTTGCATGTTGTCCTGGCTATGAAAATTCTGTAGTAGATGAAGGCTCGATGCCTTTACTTCAACACTTAACACTGAAATTATATGCCTATTCCTTCATAAAGGGAGGAGAAGTGCAAGCTCCCAAACCCATAGGAACTATATTTAACATTGCCTTATCATATAAATAACAAATGCATTCATTCGCTAGCCATGTGAAAGCTTAAACAGAACATATTAAACCAAAAACAACTGACACCACAAAGTAAGAGAGAAGGGTATTAGAAAGTGTCCACAGGACAACAATATATCATTGATTAGGAATGAACACTTGTTTAGTTCAAAGTATAAAAAGATTAGGAATGAGCACTTGTTTGGTTCAAAGCATACAAGATAATCAAAAGAGACGACTGCAAGGTCCACGCTTAGCTTAACAACAACAGGATTTCAGCTAGTCAATCTCAGAAATTCTTCCTATCCAAGTCAGCACTTGACACCAAGCAAAGCATGATAGCTCTGTTATACAGTTGCAAGGTACTATGATAGAAGAGATGATAAGAAATAATGGATCTTCCAATTAGACAAGTCCAGAACCACAGAGAAACGTATATATCAAATTACAGCTCTAAAAGCAGCAGTAGATACAATAACATCCAAAAATGAAGACCATCTCTATTAGGGAGAAAAGTGTTAGCAAAGAACAGACAGGGGTATAGAAAGCAAAAGCCTCATGGAGATCAAGAATCCAATAATCAACATCTGCACCAGAGCTCAGAATAGAAGCGAAAGGAACTCGACTCATATGATAAAGCTACAGCAATGTCATGTCACAGGCACAATATTATATGTCACTGACTACTTGGAAGGGTGAGACAACAATCAAATGCCAAAATGAGACAGAAAACCTCAACAAAAATTCATGTCATTAGACCAAATGCTTTATTTGAAAAAAATTTAATATCAACTCACCACACACTATCATGTGAAGGTTGACCACAGGTGACCAATTGATCCAAGCTGGAAAATAATTTCTGAAGAAAGCCGTGACTGATAAATTATATGCTTAAAACACAAGTGAAAGAACCAACAAAATATTACTTTAGAAAATGAATATGCCGACATGCGCATGCAACATACACAGAAAAAGCTAATTAAGGACTTATAAAAAATTTCAGAGTTATTAAATGAGACGAAGAAATAAAGAACATACCATCAGCATCACAGAACTTTTACCCAATTGTTTACTAGCCTGTTGAGTAAGGTATGTCCCCTGAAAATGATATACATGCACATCAAGCTATTTCCACAATTCTTAAAAGGTGTATCATTTTGTCAGCAAGCCAAAATTAAATGTAGGTCATGCAGCAATATGGACATACATGAAATGGCAACACAATCTCAAGGATATTGTATCTCTGAAGTAAAGAAAGAGAAGGCTCTGCAGCCCCATATGACATCATATAGTTCAGTTCCATCATTATTCTAGACTGCAAGCACAATAAACAGAGAAATATCAGTGAAAATGGAGCATATGATGTAGAGAACTCCCTTAGGAGAACAGGAACGTTTAGGGCTTCAGGGATGTTCAACAATGAGAAGAAGGGACAAATAACAAAGAGAAAGGCAAACATTGGGGGAAAAGGTGAAGTGAATGATTAAGCCAGATAAATAACTTAACCAGAAATCATTGTTTATACATTGGACAAGCTCATGATGGCTGACGAGAGTTCATGCATAGCATCTTCTATCTCCTTTGTAAAGGATAAGTTAAGACGGGCAGCCAATCTCAAGCCACGCAAGATTCTTGCTGAGAAAAAAGAATCCAAGATTAGTTCCATCATATTAACAATTAGGGTTAAATTCATGTAGCCCCCATCTATCCTTGAATTCAACATTGCCATCCCCTTTCTACTTTTACTTACTCTTAAAGCGCTCTAACTCTACGTTGTGCCAAATTGATTGGCAGCAAAACGTCGAAAATCCTTTTGTTCTTTGCTAACAAAGAGAATGTCCCTAAATCTTAAAACCTCATGTTACCCCATATTTACACCTTGTGTGTTAGGGTTTACCCTGAATTTCCACCATATTTGATTTTCTACCATAACCAGAATTACCTTTCTTGGTGGAAAAAGTTTCCTTGTTGGAAAAGATCTGTGCCATATTTAGGTTATCCCTTTCTTGGAGGAAAAGTTTAGACCTCTATAAATCAACCACCAAATGATCTTCCGTGGTACTCTATCATATGCTTTCTCTAAGTCAATAGATAATACCACACAGATTTTTCTTCCTTTCGCGGTAGCCATCAATCTACTTAGCAGGAATATAGCCTACATTCTAGATCTACATGGCATATTCCAAATTGAGTTTCTTTCATTCTTGCTGTGTTCTTAAGTTTATGCTCTATCCCTCTTTCCCAGAGTTCCACAATGTTTTCATAAATTTTCTAATCCTAATATAGTAGTGTTGCAAACAATAATAGACATAACACAGTCTCATGGGAACTTAAAACTACGCCAAAGGAGGGCAACAACGTTTTGGAGGAGGGGGAGCTAAGAGAGAAGTGAACAGCTAAGGGATTAAGAGTATTGCTGAAATAAGAACATTTCCCCATGAGAATCTGACGATCCATCATGAAATTGTTTGAAGTAGTTAAAAAATTAAAGATCTATAATGTTAAGCATACTAAATAACTGTTTAGTGTTGCAATAAGCAAAATGAGTGATGGATGAAAGGGGGTCCAATGAATTTAATCCAATAAAATAGTAATGCTTCCCACCCAAATTAAGTTTTAACTTTGCGTAGTCATTAAGGAAAAAGGTTGAACATGTGTATGTTTTGATTTGTAATGAATAGTAAAATAAGCAAATACAAAAATAAAGTATATATTCCTTTCGGAATGGAAGAAGTATGATACTAAGTCTCAATTCATGACAAACTTTTGAATAATTGCACCTACCACAATCTTCTCCAAATGACAAGTGAGCAGGCACCAAAGTCCGTAGCTGAATTCATATCAAAATAAACCTTTTCAAATTCCAACACATCAAAGTAATTGGTTTGCATTACATACTTGAAGATAATTTTAATAAAGTACATATGTGAAGATAATAATCTCACCTTTAACGATCTTAGGTCCTGCATTGCATTGGCATAATCATAGATTCTATTCACGAACGGGTTGAAAAATAAGCTGTTTCCATGATTTTAGAAACATAATAATGAGTTAAATAGCACCCAAAAACTCAATAATTTAGGTATCTATCAATCACCACTACAACCAAAACTGATCATCCCGCAGGCCATAACTTGCGAACTTCAAATAAAGCATATTGTCTGGCCCAATTTTCTCTAGTATGTAAAAAATAGGTTCATGGAACAAAAAGAATAGACATTTTACATGTAACCTACATATGGATACCAGGTAGCACAATTCATTCTTATTTTGTGGAGGATTCTCCATTGAAAGATACTGATAAAGACATCAGTTTAATGTTCATTTATAAAATATTTGTTACCTTCTTCAGCAAAAAAAAAGGGAATCAGTTTAACGTCTAACACAGAGAATATCAATATGTATTACATAATTACATTTAGCAAAATAAATTGCTTAGTTTAGCTTCCCAAAATGCTATAATGCTCTAGAACAGCTGTTAATTCATATCTCAGCAGCATGCCATGGTAACAACTGTGTTATAACATTAACCAAGTTCATTGCAATAGAATAGGGTTTAATATCTTCAGTTTTTTGCCTTTTTACCAAAATCTACTTGCAGATGCTAAGAATAAGGACAGGATCAAGTGAACTAAATAAAGCACCTAGAACATCACCAACAACTTGTAGAAAAAACACTACAATTATATACCAATCCAGTTGACTATCTCTCTCTTCCTGCAGTCCCAACCATCCAAGAAAATGAGCAACAGACAGTTCCAACTTCTTAGTTATAGCCCCGAAAACCGTTAACAGTTTCCTCTCAACTTTTCTCATCCAAAAAAAGATGAAATGTATAAACCACTGGATCATTTGTTCATAATTAACACTGAGTCATCAATGATCCAATGTGGTGAAATCAAATGCAGCATAGCAGTACCCTTAACAAGTAGAATTCCTGTCTTAGCAACTAAATCCAATGGTGCTTGATAGTTAAAAAATAAATTCAGTTTCTTTGGGAAACATAAGTTCTTGAAATACCAAAAATGATCTAAACTTAGATTTCTGGCAAACTAAATCAAATGCCGCATAGCAGTACCCTTAACAAGTAGAATTCCTGTTTTAGCAACTAAAATCAATGGTGCTTGATATTTTAAAAATAAATTCAGTTTCTTTGGGAAACATAAGCTCTCAAAATACCAAAAATGATCTAAACATATATTTCTAGCAAACTAATTCTTTGCAAAATCAACCCATCTCTTCCACTCTGACTCTTTAACTTTCAACCAATTATATTAAAAATCTAGAAAGAACAAAAGTTAGTTCATCTGAAAAGTATACAATTGTCACTTAATCCAATAAAATTCGTGTACTTTTCTGGTTTAATCCACATTTTAAATGATAGATGTGTCTTCATAATGATCCAAGGTCTGAGTGATAGCTTCATAATTGTTGGGTGCATTGAAGGGAACTTTTTGATGTATAAACCATTTAATCCAAATATAAATATTTCTTAAAAAAAAAAAAATCAGAAATTAAAAATGTAGAATTGTTCATATCCTAAATAGAGCCACAGCAGGGAGAACTCAAGGATGGAAATCTGGATGTTATGAGTCAAATTATCCTTCTTTTTCTTTTCCTTTTTTTTTTTGTGTGGAGAGGGGGGGATGGGATTAAGTCCCGAACTAAAAGTTATAACCTTTGCTATGCCTTCTTTCCCCATGAGAAGTCCACAGAACATTTTTAGCTCTGTCCCCTTAAGAAAATACAAAACAAAAGGTACCTGTTAATAGTGAAGTCTCTGTGCATGGAATTGTTCCAGAGAATGAAATCTTTCTCAGGACATCCCTTAGGCATTTTAGGAACTAAGGGTGCCTCTTCCTTTTCAGCATGTTTTGCCACAGTATCAAAACTTGATACCTGCAGTAATTGGAATATGAAGTACTTCAGTAGCTGTGATTGTAACAAGGGTTCCAGGTCTCTAATTTATCTTCTACTTTTTTGAGATTGATCTCTAATTTGTCTCTTCACTTAAACAAAAGGAGATTTTCCTGTGGTCTGGATACCAAATCAGAATGTTCTTCCTTCTTCTGTGGTGATCAAAATGGTAAAATTTAAAAAAAATAATCAATGTGACTTGCAACTCGAGCACTTCTCACTTCACCAAACATTAGTTGAATTTTTTTTTAAAATTCTTATTTAAGTTAAAATATATAATTGTTGGTACAGCATAATGTGTACAATGGGAAATTGTTTGTGCCCATACCCAACCATAGATGTATAGAAAGGTAGCCCAATTAGTATCCCAAAGGAGTTGTGCCAACCTCAACTATAGAACCTTTGACATGCACTCTACATATTGGAAATATTCGTCCAACCATTTCACAACGACGAAATTGCTTTTTTATCTGCAAAAGATATGATAGCATAAATGTTAGAGCCGAACTATGAGTTACTGAAACCTAATGTAGTTGTCTCATAACTAGGTGATGATTTTGAATGCATCAAGAACCTGTCGAAGTGTTGCATTTGTGATTATATCAAAATCTTTTGGCATTCTATTGAGAATTAGATCTCTGACACATCCACCAACCAGGTACGCTTCAAACCCTGTATATTGAGGTTTCGGTCAAAGGATAATCGATTAAAAAGAAAGGCATATATATGATCTTAAAAAAAAACAGGAGACTTGCAAATGGAGTGGTATGGGATAAGGGTGGAAAACTTAGGGTTTTTATATCCAAGCAAACTATTAGGTTACGTTAAAGTGTGTTGAGATTCACAACATGCCTGGACACAAGGAACTTGAGTCGAAGAATATTCAACTAATTGGTTAACATCTCTCTACCACTAGTACTTCATTCCATTACATGCATCAGGGGTAATAGAAAAGATCCCAGATTATGTGTTTTCAATGCTCATGCACAACAGATGTAAAAGAAATTGTAGGATATTCTCAAATATTCTACTTTTTCAGAAGCGTCTAGAATATTCCTACTTCATTGTTAGTACTTACCCTTATTGTGCAAACATGGCCTAAGTTGGCTTCTCTCCGGTTTAACACACTTGATTTTATTGATTCAACTCTGAGTACCACAACAAAAATCTCGTTTACCAATCAAATGCACTTGATCTTCGAAGAGGCAGTCACCTTTTTGACGTGGGGGTGGGGGGATGGGGTGGGGAGTGGAGGAAAAGAATTGGTTTTGCGCTCATGACAGGTACAATTCAAAACAAAAAACAGTTTCAACATTTGAAAGTAAATTGATAAGTTTGAGGTCCCATAGTTATGTAACACATACTCGGGTAGCCAGACCAGAATGATCGAACACAACAAAAAATTATCACCTTCACCATGCAGAATCTTCAGAACAACCCGGGGAGATGGTGGTATCATTGATCTACTAATCCCAAAGTTCCTAGAGTCCAGCTTCCTCCATTTTGAGAAGTCAATTTGACCTGAATCATAACCATCACATATCATAATTCAACTCCTTACTCCACAAATAACATTTTCATTCAATCACAAATTTGCAGCACTGCCTCTCCTACCCAATGTTTGCAGATCATCTATCATAGCCAATGAAAACAGACTAGCCGAAAACAAAGTCAGTCTTTATTCTTTCTCTTTGGTCAACAATTTTCTCAATTTTGAGCCGAGGGTCTATCAAAAACAACCTCTCTACCTCGCAAAAAAGGAGAAATGTAGATGTCCCAGTAAGGAGGTGTGGGAGGTTGGCAATGGTGGGCGTTAGCAGAGGTCGAGCCTGGCCAAGTGTTAGATAAAGTTCAATCACTATAAGTTAGGATAGTGATCTCTACTAGTCAGGATAGATAAGTTCTGTTAGCTACATTTTAGGAAATACGGTGAAGTGTTGTTAGCTATATTATCTCCCCTGTTCTTTTATAGTTTGTTGTAAACAACTGTGTATATATTCAGCAATTCTACTTAATAAAATACATTGAATTCCCTCAACATCTGATTGTGTAACATGGTACCAGAGCCTACTATGGAATCATCAACTTCTCAACTTTCAGATTCCACCTCACAACAACCACCTTAACCACTCCAAGTCTTTTTGCTACTTTACTCCATGCTCAACTTTCTTTTTTCATAAAACTCAAACCAACAAACTACCTGACTTGGAAAACTCAACTTGTTCCTATCATCAAATGTTACAACCTATTCAATCATATCAATGGTACATCAGCACCTCCTTCCACCATCATCAATACCAAAATAAATCAATCATAAGCAAATTCTAATTATCTAAAGTGGTTGCAAGAAGACCAACTCCAACAAGTTGGAACTTATCATCTTTAAAAGAGGAAATTTTTCCTTATGTGACTGGTTTAGATACTGCCTTTGAAGCTTAGACCACTCTCTCAAACGCATTTGGCATCAGCAACAACGCTAAAAGAGTCCAATTACACATCACCTTGTAAAACATGACTCTTGGTGACAAACACTGGCTTAATTTTTTCTCGAAGCTAAAGCTATCGTTGACGAGCTTGCTGCGGCTGGCACACATCTGTCTCCTGATGAATTCAATGCCATACAACAACAATTGTTGTCTGTTAATAAATTTGCTAAAGACAATCAATGTTCTTTTAATTAGACTCTGATGGGTTTACTGTGAAGCATCAGACAGATAAAAAGGTGTTGTTGCAGGGAATAGCTGAGGACGGAGTTACAGGCTTCCTATTGCTGCATTAGAGGACATTACAGGATAGAGCAAAGCTTTTAAATCAGCTCGGACTGTTGCACCCGATTGGCATGCTCGGCTTGGTCATCCTCAACAATCAACAATCATCTTTATTGTTAATAAGTTCTATTTGCCTAGTATTCAATATAATCAGTTGGCCCATATGAAGCTTGTTGTTTAAGCAAACATAGTCAGATTTCTTTATCAATCATAGGCTCTATTGCTATAAGCCATTGGAATTGATTCATGGAGATGTATGGGGACCAGCTCCTAACTTATCTTTTTATGGAGAAAGTATTGTGTTCTATTTGTGCATTTATTGTTGGTTATTTCCAATTAAACAAAAAAATAAGGTTTTTCTACTTTTGTCGAATTCCACAAACTGATTGAAAACCAGTTTCAAACCAAAATCATTAATTTCCAATTAGATTGGGGTGGTAATTTTTGAACTGTCAATACTTATCTGAAGGAAAATGGTATTAAACATCGCATTCTTTGTCCTCATACACATCAGCAAAATGGTCAAGTTGAAAGGAAAATCAGACACCTAATGGATACATGCCTCACCCTGCTCGCTCATTGTGCAGTTCCATCCAGATTTTGAAACTTCATTATGCACGCCACTACATACTTAATTAACAGGCCTCCCTATTCAAGTGCTTCACCATGTCTCAACATTTGAAAAACTTCATGGCACTTAACCAGATTATGAATCTCTCCGTGTCTTTGGCTGAACGGTCTATCCTTTGTTACGACCCTACAATCAACACAAGTTCCCCTACAGAACTGCAGCTTGTGTTTTTCTCGAGTATGCTAAGGACCATCACGGGTATGTCTGCTTCAATCCTCATGATAATAAAATTTATCTTAGTAGACATGTTCATATTGATGAAACTCGTTTCCGTATTAGGAGAAAAAGTTGTCTGATTCCTCTATCCTAAGCACTCTTCTAGAGCAATTCAATTCCACTCCTTGGCTCACATTAATTGCGTCAATACCGCAGCCTGACACAATTGTACCATCATCTTCGACACTTTCACATAATTTTGTAGATTCTTCTAACGACAATAATTCTAGTTTAAGCTTCTCATCTTCTAGTGCTTCTCAAGATAATATTAATTCTCCTTCGGAGCAGCAACTGAATGTCCTTCCAACTCCTACTGAGCCATCACAACCACCTGGATGCACTCATCCAGTGGTTCTAAGGAAAAATCCAAAGAAGAAGAAAACACTGCCTTTCATGTCTGTTTTGGATGGTAAGGTTATTCCTCAGTTACTCTTTCAGAACCAACATGCTATAGAAAAGCACTCAAAGTTCCATTATGCAGAGAGGCAATGAGCTCTCAAATAATTGCTTTGATACAACATCAAACATAGGAACTTGTTCCTAAACCATCACATTCCAATATTGTGAGTTGCAAATGGGTTTTCTGACTCAAACACCATCTTGAGGGCAGCATCAACAGGTGCAAGGCTCACTTGGTAGACAATGGCTATAATCAAGTTGAGGGAATAGATTATGATGCCACTTTCTGTACCATCTCGCAATTTGAAATAACTAGGAAGAAGCTAATAATTGGAACTAGTCATTTTTTGGAAAGAATGAAAATCTGGAAATTTGTTCAAGTTAAGAAAAGTTGAGTTTTGGTCAACTTCAAACGGCCATAACTCCTAGCTCAGGATGAGTTAGGTGTACTTCCAGATATGGTTGGAATGATCTTTCCAACGCCGCCGAGTTTGCGCGATTCCGAGTTCGTATGAGTAAGTTATGCCCTTTGGAAGTTGGGCTGTTCAAATAAGGAAATCTCCAATCCGGATTTTTGAAGGGAATTTTAGTCTTTTCCTTATCCAATTAATTAAATTCGTTTTAGTGAATTAATTAAGGGTCTAAACTGAACTTGGTCAGTTTTACGCTTTTGGAAAAGAGTTAGGGTTTTAGAGAAGAGGAAAGAAGAGGAGAAAAGAGAAGAGAAGCAAGGAAATTGTCAAGTTCGTCGAGTTTAGCTTGTGGATTTCGTCGGAGGTGATCCCTACAAGGTATGTGAGATCACATAGCGTTGGGTTAGTTCACCCACGCGCCAACCATGATTTAATTCAGCGAATTTAAGTCTTTGAAAGTTTAGAAATTGAGTTCTTGATGAACATTGTTGAAGGTTTCGTTTGAATTCTTGTGGGTTGTGTTGTTGAAGTTTCTT
>JAJOOB010026682.1:0-33254 GCA_029582485.1 Solanum tarapatanum
ATTCCGCACTATTTTCATTATTGAATGCAATGAATGACTATGTGGCTTGTATAAGACCCCTTCGGGGTCGAGTACGCCTTGTTACGACTTGGGGGTGCTCCCGGGTCGTGACATTCTATCACTTCATATATGAAAATATTCATATGGTATATTAGGTGGGTAAAGTCCTTCCACAAAAATTATATTTATAGTCTTCCATTCTCATGCAAGTTTCACTCTCAAAGCCTTAATATTCGTAGTTCAACACATTAGCCTTAACCTCAAAGTCCTAATCAACATTCATAACTACAAGCTTTATTCTCAAGCAATACTTCTCATCAACATCTCATAGGCCTAAGTCTCAAGGCATTCTAATCACATGCTATATTCTTAAGCAATTTTAATCATATATCATCATATAGGTTCAATCTCATACATTACTAAATCATAATACAACATATAAGCTTTATTCTAAAAGTCATAGCAATAAACATTCATCATCCATGTCTTAGTCTCAAGTCAATCCTAATCTCAAGCCTTACAATTCATAATTCATCGTACACACTTGATCTTAGTCAATTCATGCCTATAATATTTACTCTTAAGCAATTCATGTCTATGTACCTCCATCACAAGCAACCTACAATGTAATTTATCAATCCTAGAAGATCACATCTAAGCCCTCAATTTCCCTTTTCATGGAATAAAACCCAACTATATCAAATTCACCCTAGAATCATAAGTTAAGCATGAATACATATATAATCATACTAAAAACAAGTAATTCAATCATAAACAGTTATAAGCAATCATAATCGACTATATTGGATCATAACCCATAACATTAGAAGAAACCCTAGTTTGACTTAGGGAGTTCTTCTTCTAAATTGGGGAAAACATGAGGGCTTCATGGATGAAAGGAATACATGAATGAATAAGCCATCATACCTTGATTACAATGCCTAACAAGCTTGAATCAATGGAGTCTTGACTTGACCTAGCTTGACCCTCTTGTTTTCCTTCTTCTTCACATTCTAGAGAGAGGATATTTGAGAGAGAATTGGGTTTATTTTTGGGTATAGAAAGAAAGGCATAGGATGACTTAATTTAGGGGTCTAAAATCTTTATATAGGTTTTCTAAATTAGCCTAAAATGACAGCACTTAATATTAATTAAAATCGAAAATACCCAAAATACCCTAAGCTTAACAACCAAACTTGCTCCCACGTCACCATCCATGAGACCACACTGACGGACCGTGGTTGGGCCCATGGCCCATACTTGTGAATCGTGGTTTGGGTTTAATGTTTGGGTTTGGACCTATGACTCCACCCACGAGGCATGGACCAACCCACGGGGTGTGGGTCTTGCCGTGGTTCACTATTTTTTGGCAGTTTCCAGGGGTCCTCCTCAAGGGCCCATGGTTGGTCCTTGAGGGGTAGTACCTTGACGTTCTAACACGAAATCCTCTATTTTTAATTACAGAGAGTTACATTCACAACTCTAACCCTCACGTTAAGCTCTAGTTTAGCCTACTAATTTCTGGAGTGTTACTGAATTTGGGTAGGTTAAGTTAATTGATTGAGATAATAACATGCATATAAAATTAGTACTTAACTAATAAAATTGGAAGTTAACGACTTCAATCTATGGTTCATAGGAATTCCTACGGACCATAGATTCGTCTCGTGTCACGACCCAAGAGTACCCCCTAGACATGACATGGCGTACTTGACCCCAAAGGGGTCTCGCACTAGCCCTTAGCATCATCATAACCTAAAGACAAATAATAGTTGCGGAAAATTTTAAAAAACTTTTACAATAGAGGTCAATTTCTTTCCTAAAGGAAAATAGAAACTAAACTTGTCTCAATCACCATCTAAACGTAAGAGTAAAAATAGGGTCAAACCCTTACATCAATAGAGTCTTCCAAAAATAGGAAATACAATATAGTCTAGAATATAGAAGGTAAACTAGAAACTATAATCAATGACATCTTGTCCTCGAGCTTGAGGACTCACCAAGCCTAGGGAATAGTCGACCCAAGCTTCACCTTGAAGAAAGTAGTAAGTATCAATGACCGGAACCAACACTCATAGTAAAGTAAACAATATGGGTTAGCACATTTAATTGTACTAAGTATGGATGCCATGCACAAAATCCTTAAAACATGCATAAAAGGGACATTTAGTTGAAATCATGTCGTTATCAAGTTTAAAAACCATTATGCACATTTATGAAGAAACATAAACCAAACCAACATATAAGTAACCCAAAGCCACACTAGTGCAATCCAAAGGTAAGGCCCCATAACCCTACCAAATGTTAAGTATCACCCTTAGGCTACCAACAACATACATATCATACTTTACCATAACAATAGCCAACATACATAAGAGAGAAGTCATTCATACTTATATCTTTTCATACATAGTTCATAAGTCATCATAACATCATAACATAAGAGAACTTTACCATGAACCCTCTTAGAGTCTACTTGTGAAATGCAAAGTGAAGTCCCATACCCCCACTCATACTAAGTAGGACCCCTTAAGAAGTCATAATTAAAGTCCATGTTCTTACCATAGTTCATATTCATACCATTAGGGAAGAATTGCATTAACCGACGTAGACCATGTGAGCTACATGGAATCCGGTATTCTACCCCCACACTGAAAAGAGGTGTCCTACTTTCCTAAGGTAGAACATACATTTTAGCTTCTATGTGGATCCACTAGCTAAGACTATGTGGGCACATAGTTATGGGATGTGGGGATTGCTACTAGAAACCCGGACTACTAGCGTAAAAGGTTTCCATCCCATGAGACAACATACATTAGGAAGCCAGAATTGCTAAACGTAAAAGCCTCCATTGCATTTTCACATCCACTCGGTGCTACACATAATTCCCTTTAAAAGTTATACCAAGTCATTACTGAACTTTATATTCATAAGAGAGTGTATTAGACACTCGTGTCATCATATCCTCATAATAGCTCATAGGTTTCTCTAAGTGAGAATGCTCCTTTCACTTTAGAAACATTAGCATGTGAGCAAACCTTTCACATTGTAGTTGTATTCTGATCATGAGAATGTCCTTTCAATCAACCCAAAAAGTTCATCATAAACATGCATACATAATCAAGTGTATAGGATATAGGGAAGAAGGATCTTACATCAATACCACAACATTAGATTTAGGATCATTACTATCCAAGTAAATCACATACTCATATAGAATCAACATCAACATATATGAACCCTAGCCAATTGCTCTTCAAGGCCATGACATCACAATCAACACAACCATATACAATTACTACATTATATAGGAGGAATTCATGATTCAATAGTTTAACCAACATAAACTTATTCAATTGACATATTTATAATCTCAACCAACCTATAACATTAATTCATGATTTATCAAGATGGGGGAAGCATGGGTCTATGGGGAATTTTGA
This sequence comes from Solanum tarapatanum, assembly GCA_029582485.1. Taxonomy (NCBI): domain Eukaryota; kingdom Viridiplantae; phylum Streptophyta; class Magnoliopsida; order Solanales; family Solanaceae; genus Solanum; species Solanum tarapatanum. The sequence goes on from JAJOOB010026682.1 coordinate 3,444, forward strand.
TGGTAAAACATCAATGGTCCATCAATATATACACAATTCACAATAAACAACCATAATTAACCATAATCAATCCATAAAAGTCATTTTAGAAGAAGACCCGTGTTGGAGATTGAAAACCCTAGATTGGGGTTTTGATATCTTGAAAACATAATTTTAAGGGGCTCCTTGGGTGATAGCTACCCAAGGATGAAAATAAACCATACCTCAACTAATAAACTCCAAGAAATTTGGGGAAGGACCTTGAAACTCTAGCAACCCTAGCTCCATTGTCTTCTTCTTCTTCTTCTTCTTGAGTCTAGAGAGAGAATTTTTGAGAGAAAGATGATGTGCTTGGGTTTCTTGTTTTATTGAGTGGGGGTAACTAAATTCAAGGAAATTTGACCTTTAGAAGTATATATACTTGATAGAAAAAGAGTGGAAAAGTGTTGGTTCATGTTTTAGAGAGATTACTTAAAGACCCCAACTTAAACTTAAAAAGTTTGCCTAAGTACGCTTGAGCTCGCCCTTTGGCCCTTCTTGGCTTGCCAAGGGAACTAGGCGACTAGCCTAATGAGCCCTTGGCTTACCCAAATTTCCAGTAAGCTCCCAAAATGGGCAGCTCACTTGGTGATGGGGTGGTCTGTTGGGAAAATTGCCAACCCAATCGGCGACCTACAACCTATCTCGCCCATTTTTCTAGAACCTAGGCTATGGGGGACAGCCCATTTTTCGAAAGGATATTCTCATAAACACTAACAAACATGATGTGAATGGTTTTCTCACATAGAAAGGATTCTTAGGTTGAAAGGCTTTCTCACCTAATTGAATCAAATATTAAGTGCTCTCCTAATGAAATTAGCATGGATTGGTTATCCTAGGATACCTTTCCATGAATGATAAGAATAAGTAAGAAATGACTATTCCGTGGGAATTATGCTTAGCGCCGAGTTGATATTGATGTGATATGGAAGCTCCCCCGTAGTAGAGGCCGAGTTTCTAGAAGCAACCTCTTGAGATGGAAGCTCTCCCGAGTAGAGACTGGATTTCTAGTAGAAATCTCCTTATGCCATAACTATATGCCCCCATAGGTTGATTAGCTATTGGATCCATGATTAATAACGTTTCAAAGACACTTCATCCAATTCTAAGCGTCAACGATCATTAATCAATATATAACCCGACTAAATGAGTTGGGGTCGAATCCCATAGGGAACGGTACGTGTTTCAGATTTGATTGGGAAGTATGAAAATGGTCAAATCAGTCATAGGAGTAACAATTATCAAATAAATACATCATTCAAATTAAGGGGTGCACGAATGTCAAATGGGGGAGTTTTAGTTTTGATTATCAACGACAAATAGTCACAAACAATACGAATTATCAATAATAAGACAGGTTCTTGGGATATGATCGATTATATGCAAATACAGATGAATGGGTAATTGCAACTATTAGTAAATAGCTAGAAATTAGTGAGTAGGCTAGGGTATAGTGGAGGTAAACTTTCTTTTGAACAATTTACCCTGAATCAAGTGCGAACATCAACAAGCATGCAAAATAAGAGCAGTCCACGCCTTAATCCATTCACTCTCTCGAGATTGATGTGTGGAATTGGGTTAAGGATTCACTCTCACGAGCAGAATCCAGGTCAACCCAATACCCACAAATCATCAATCAAAAATCTTAGTTCTAAAACCTCTCTCTCGAGCAAGCCAAGAACACAAACATAGAATTGTATTTAAAACTATAATTCATAAATTAAACCACAATTAATGATTAAACTCACTCATAAATAGCATTTCAACTAACAATTAGGAATACCCATAAACTAAATTATCCCATAATCACATAATCACACCCTAAGAATTGGGGTTTTAGCTAGACATCATAAAAAGGTAAAAACTGTTACCAAATTGATTATCCATCAATGGGGTAAAAATGATTAACCTGGGTGATCTATCCATGACCAGGATGAAGCTTGGGTGAAACTAAGTGGAGGACCGAACCGACTGATGTTGAAGAATCAGCGGATGAGTTGTGGTTAGGTCCTTACAATGCTCTAAGTTGAATATTCTCAAAGACCCACTTCCAAATTATCAAAAGTGAATTTCTTCAATCCTTCAAAGCTTAGGAAAACTAGAGAAAAAACTATCTCCAGATGCTAAAAACTTGATAAAAAGATCAAAGGTTCGATCCCTAAACAAAATTTTCAAAATGTATTTATAGTCACCAAAACTGTGGTGCGAAGAGTCATTTGGTGAAGTAAGTCGGGCTGCCGAACCACTCGGCGAGCGGACCTTTGATAAATTCCATCGCCCTTCTACCTTGGCATTCAACATCCTTATGATTTTATAACTTTGGGCGATCTAGCACTACGCCGCGGAAGTACTCGACGATCCGCTGATGGAGCTAAAAGAAGGTCTTAGCTATAAAGTCCCTCCATCTTTCGAACCATCAATTAATGCCCTCTATAATAGATCCTGGGCATCAGTGCCAGGTGTAACAACAACACTAGCTCCTCTAAAGCCTGCCATGGACGTCTGTGTTAGTGATGTTTTAATGACCGACTATACAATCGTCTCCTCTAAATCTGGAAGGTCTCTATAGATTCTCTCCTCTTCTACCTCCAACTGTTCCTCATCTGTCTCTGCCTCGGACTCATCAGCTACCACATCATCCATAGGCACATCTCCGATGGTGGCTGGAGGCATCTCAGAACTAGCCGGGGCATCCTGATAATCAGCTGCCTCCGAGAGAGAAGTGAAGGATGTGGACTTCAAGTAGTCCACATCCTTTCTACAGTCTACAACCTCAACTTTCAAAGTCGTCATCTCTGAAGCAGCTCCTTGTCGACTCTCACAAGTCTCTACTCTCAATGTCAGAGCGTCAATAGATGTCCGAAAGGGTGTCAACACAGCTAGGATGTCCTATTCAATCATCCAAGGTACCTCAGCCTCCAACCAGGTAGCCCGCACATCGGCAAAATGGGCTAAGTGCCCCATCCTCAGGATCATGGCCTGAGTAATCCTGGTGGGCTGGGATGTAGTAGAAGAAGCAGGAACTGAGAGGAAGTAGAAGCAGGAGTACCTGAAAGCCCGGAGGTCGGAGTAGGCAAAGATGCCTCTGCAGGTATAGAATCAACATCAACCTATGGGGATGCATCCATCGGAGCACCTCTCCTCCTATCTGCCTCCTCTCGAGTGTACTCGGTATCTATGTGCCGGATGTCTGTGGAAGATGTGGGAGTGACCTCAATGTCATTTTTCTCATCATGAGGGAATCCAGCACACCGGTACAACTCTATAATTAGGACCGGGAAGGAAAGGGGGGACAGGCGTTGTTTGGCCCTCATGGTTATATCCTGCTCAATAATGAGTCTTAAGTCGATGCTCCTCAGGGATATGATTGATCCAAGATAGGTCGCCTTGGTATGATGGAGCATAGACTCATTCTATGAGGGCATAATGGAGCTGCTTATGAATCCAAACCAGTACCGCACAACTACGTGCAACTCATTCTTCTCAAACGAAGCGCCCACCTCAATCCACCTCGAGATGGCATTGGAAATGAGGGGAGCAAGCCATCCTTTTAGATCATCCAGACGTGTCTAAGTGGTAGCCAAGCTTGTTTAGGAAAAACCTTATCCTCTGTCGAGTACATCATTGATATAATCACTGTTGCATCTCACTTCTTTCCCCCAAACCATGATGGATTTTACCGGTCTGAAGGCACTGACCTTCTTCTTCCCCTTTGGTACCAGGTACCCGTATATTGCGTAAAATTTCCATACTTATGTAAGCATATAGGGGAATCAAGTCTTGGTGAACTTCTCAAACCTGTGAAGCCAGAAGGTGTCCCGCATATTAGAATATATGCCCACTAGCCCCTCTGTAGACAACAAATTTTCTTCAAAAATCGTCCTCAATCCCTCAGCCTTAAGCCTATTGAGTAGCTAGGGAGGAGGACCCTGAACAGGTGGCACTAGAACCACCATCTGTGTCGGCGCTGGCACTGTATCAGTAGCAGAAGGGGTGGCTTCTTGGATCCTAGATGGATCTTGGCGAACTCTGGAATGAATCTCATATCGTCCAGATTGCAAAGGTTGGTCATCCTCAGGCTCAGAGAATGCATCCTGGGAACAAAAGACTCCCCCTCACTGCCGGAATTGTGCTCCGGTATCTCATATGCGGGCGTTTTGCCCTTTCCTTTGTCTCCCTTGGGAGGTGTCTTCTTCCTCTTTTTACAAGGGGTACTGCCCCTTCATTAATAACAATGCCTCGTGCTCTTTTGTCGGGCGGCATACAACTATTGTCTAGGTTGGTTCTAGCCATATCTACAAATTATATCAAAATGATTTAGAACAATTGAAGAAAAATGTAGAAAATAGGTTGCAGAAAGACTCACCGAACAGATCGGTGAGTCGCCGAATCACTTTGGCGAGCTAGGTCGGGCTTATCAAAAGGATTGGCCCAAAAATTTCCTAGAAAAATGGCAAGTCAGCGATGCTAAAGGCCTTTCGGTGAATCCCGAATACCATTCGACGAGCTCAAACAAGCCCAGCGAAAGTTACTGTATGTTTTAGGGGTTGGGGCGCAAAAAGGGCTATCAAAGGAGACTTTGGGTGAGTCGCCGAATGAACTCGGTGAGCTCAGGCTTCTTGCTGAAACTTATAGAATCAAACTCAATGAAATCATGAAATTAAAGGCAATCTAAAGGGACTTTGGAGAACCGCCGAGTGGATCGGCGAGCTCGACCCAGCTCGCCAAACTGCCCAATGTGCCCATTTTCAACCCCGATTCCCAAAATCAAATCCGCAGCCCCCCAAAACAAAATCAAACCACATACACACTCAATTAAAACCAGACCCATACGACCCAGGCCACTGGGTACTCAGACTTCCCCCGTTTTGGCAAATATTGGCCATTTTACGACTTTAGCCCTTAAGAATGACATCAAATGCTCCATCATTGGGCGACGCACGTCATTTAGCACAATTTAGGTTACTCAGACTTCACCCGACTAGACCCAATAACAAGATACCGCAACCCAACAATTTATGATCAATTTTTAAAGCACAAAAATCAGGATATCACATTTTAGACAATCTAGGCACAATGACGAGAATACGGAAGGCAACAAGCACACATTTATGATTTCAAGGAGGCCCAGCACACACCAACACAATTTATAATGATGCATTTGAATTTAACCGCTAATTAAGAGTTTGGGGTTTGGATAAACCAACTCTTAATGCCAATTATGATTTTGTAATGCTAGGCGACAAAGAATTTCACTTTGAATACACGATCAACGACCAAAAAGCAATATAATGCAAGAATATTTAAAATTTAAAGTGCAAATGTGATTGTATGAAGTTAAAAGTGAGGGAATGTGAAAGAGTTTAAAATTATAAACCTTTGGCCTTATAAAATCCGTCCAGTTCGCGCCCTTTCAGCGATATTAGTCGTCTTCACCGAACCACTTGGTGACACGCCGAGTAGGAACATACCTCGCCAAGTTTTACAGGACCTCCAGCTAATTTAGGGGTCCAAACAGTGGACAAAGTCGGGCTCGCTAACCTGTTTGGTGAGTCACCGATTTGTCCAAGGGCCCACCGAGTTTGACAGACTCCATCCTGATAATCTCTAGAGTCCAACGGCGGTCCAAGTCCGGCTCGTCGACCTCTTTGGCTAGTCGCGACTGGACTCTTGGGTCGCCAATCCTGCACTTTTTCAAACACATTCCACTTTTTCACCTACACAATCAACACACATTATTTCAAAAACTTAAATAAAGGAATAAAAACTTGTGTTGCCTCCCAAGAAGTGCCTTAGTTAACGTCGCGGCACGACGCAAGTACCCACTCACGCTTCATTCTTGGGGTTTTCCATAGTATCACTAGGAAACCCTCAGTTTTTGTCTTGAGTAGAGACGAGACAACATATGACCCATTTGGGTTTCCAGTAGCTGAATAGATACGAAATGAAAAGCAGCCATCTGATTTAGCATCGAGACATTCTCTTTTATCTCTTTCAACACTCTGTCGTGCTCTTCGACTTTCAGGAGAGTGAATGAGAGTATCGTTTCTATCTGTCCACCCTCATAATCCTTGGGCTTTCTACGCTCATGAGGGGGAATGTACCTATCTTCCTTTTTGTACAGTACTTCAAATTCCTTTTATCTTTTTGGCCAAAAGATCCAGCTAAGTCAATAGTTTGGCAAAATTTTGGTCCTTCTCTTTCTCATTGTTAGTCTTAGTCATGTGATTGAGGAGTTGGGCTACTAATGCATAGGGTTGTCGTATTAGACCACCCAAAGAATGTTGGTTAGCCACTCCTCTGTCGACTAGAAATAGTCGAGTAGCCTCTTATCTGGATTTTCATGAGTTGGACGCTACTGCAATGGTGTCTTAAATCTCAGCCAAAGCTCATGGATTGTCTCACCCTCCAACTGGTTGAAATCTAGGATGTTATCCCTAAGAATCATCATCTTTGAAGGAGGGTGGTCCACTTAGTTACCGTTGTTACCCGATATGCTCATTTCCTCTGTACAACAAGTAACAAAAAAACCAAAACTAAAAATAAGTGAATTCAACTATGACTAACAAGAACAAAATTCAACTTCACCAAAAGAATTTCAAACACACCACTCCCCGACAGTGGTGCCATTTTGAGTAATAACGTTTCAAAGACACTTCATCCAATTCTAAGCGTCAACGATCGTTAATCAGTATATAACCCAACTAAATGAGGTTGGGTTGAATCTCACAGGGAGTGGTACATTTTTTAGATTCGATTAGGAAGTATGGACATGGTCAAATTACTTATAGGAGGAAAAATTATCGAATAAAGACATCATTCAAATTAAGGGGTAACATGGATGTCAAATGGGGTAGTTTTGGTTTTGATTATCAAGTACAAACAGTCACAAACAATAGGATTATCAATAATGAGACGGGTTCTTGGGATGTGATCGATTATAGGCAAATATAGATAAATGGGTAATTGCAACTATTAGTAGATAGCTAGATATTAGTGAGTAAGCGAGGCTATAGTGGAGGTAAAGTTTCTCTTGAACAATTTACACCGAATAAAGTGATTTCTTTCGAACATCAACAAGCATGCAAAATAAGCGCAGCCCAAGCCTTAATACATTCACTCTCTCGAGCTGAATGTGTGGAATTGGGTTTAGGATTCACTCTCTCGAGCTGAACCTAGGTCAACCCAATACCCACAAACCATCAATCAAAAATCTTAGTTCTAAAACCTCTCTCCCGAGCAAGCCAAGAACACAAACATAGAACTGTATTTCCAACTACAATTCTTAAATTAAACTACAATTTAAGATTAAACTCACTTCTTAATAGCATTTAAACTAACAATTAGCAGTACCCATAAACTAAATCAGCCCATAATCACATAATCACACCCGAAGAATTGTTGTTTTAGCTATACATCATAAAAAAAAATGTTCCCAAATTAATGATCCATCAACTGGGTAAAAGTGATTTTGTCCTTACAATGCTCCAAGTTAAAGATTATCAAAGACCCACTTCCAAATTCTCAAAAGTGAATTTCTTCGATCCTTCAAAGCTTAGGAAAACTAGAGAAAAACGTATCTACAGATGCTAAAAACATGATAAATAGATTAAAGGTTCGATCCCTAAACTATATGTTCAAAAATTTATTTATAGTCGCCAAAAATGCGCTGCGAAGAGTCATTTGGCGAAGTAAGTCTGGCTTGTCGAACCACTTGGCGAGCCGCCCTTTGGTAACTTCCATCACCCTTTTGCCTTGGCATTCAGCATCCTAAAGATTCTGTAACTTTGGGTGATCTAGCACTGCGCCGCGGAACTACTCAGCGATCCGCCAATTGCTCCTTTCTCTCACCGACTTGGTTTCTTCTCTTAGGTTTTGTCACACTGGAACTTTAGGTGGTCAGATGTGCCACTCGGCGACACGCCGAGTGCTCTTGGCGATCCTTAGGCTCGCCTATCTTCATTTCTTCAGCCTGTTTTGTTCCATTTTGCCTTTTGGCGTCCTTGCTTTGTTCCTCTTATTCCTCAATCCATATTCCTGCAAATCAAGGGTTTAACATCAGTTAATGGCACAAAATAAGAATTTGAGGACACTAAATCTATATAAACTAAGCTCTAAATGAGTCCAAATCTTGGACTCATCAACCTACTTAAGCTAGAAGTTCACGATTCTACCTTAGGCAAGTAAAACATCCCTTTTTGGTGTGGGAGATACCGAGGTATCATGTTATAGCTCACATGGTCTCTATGTCGGTTAAGGCTAATTTTCCCACAATGATATGAATAATGAACTAAGGTTACTTCATGAAGTATCACTTGTGAGTTCAAAATATTTACAGATGATGTTAGGTTGTATTGACCATGTTTTATGAACGATATTTTCTAGCTCCTTTATGTTATGTTTAACTTTGTTAATTGCATGTTATGAAATGAAATGTCCCTTTTAGCATGTTCTATATGTTTATGCATGGTTATCATACTTGGTGAATTTTTGTACTAATACATACTATTGCCTACATTTTTTCCAAAATATAGGGTCTGACTGACAGGGTTCCTAGTTCTGTGGCTAGAGGTTGGATTCGATTGTTTTCTCGAGCTTGGTGAGTCCTCATGGTTTGAGGGTGGAGTTTATTGTTTAGTTCCTTTTTCTTCTATTTCCCTTTTTGGACATGATATATGGGCTGGGCCAAATTTCATTTGATCGTAATAGATCGCTATGATGAGACAAAGTGTCTATACTTCTATTTTTTTATAAACTGTTTTGGACTTGGACTATTGTTTTACTTCTATTGATCAGTTTCTTATGTTACAAGACCTAAGTGGCTTGTATGGAGTCCATCGGTGTTCTATAAACCAAGTTACATCTAGGGTGTACCCCTGAGTCGTGACAAAATTGGTATCAGAGCACAAGGTTTAGAAAGGTCCTAGGACATCCCATAAGCCACGTCTAGTAGAGTCTTGTTCATAAATTAGAAGTGTACCACAGTTATGAATGAGAGGCGACAAGATGATTAGGAAACTCCACTTCTTTCATTACTCTAAAGTCGTGCGATAGAGTTTAACTCTATAAAGTCACTCTCCTAATCCTTACACGAGCTCTATAGGATATGTCTATTCAATAGCTTATACTAGAAGGAATGTGAGGGATAATGCAGAACAAGAAGATCTTCCCCAACCTCCTCCTCAAGTTACGATTGATCCTTTGGCCGAACAAGTTACAAATGTGGAGTTTAGGGATGCTTTTCAAGTGTTGGATCTAGCCATAATGGCCCAAGTAAATAGAGGGATAGTAGTTCCCGAGAACCTAAATGTGGGTACGGCATCTTCAAGAGTGAGGGACTTCACAAGGATGAATCCTCCAGAGTTTCATGGTTCTAAGGTTGAGGAAGATCCTCAAGAGTTTATTGATGAGATCTATAAGGTTTTGATGATCATGGGAGTTACCTAGGTGGAAAAAGCAGAGTTGGTCTCTTATCAATTGAAATATATTGCTCAAGTGTGGTACAACCAAGGGAAAGAAGGGAGACCGAAAGATGCGGGTCCTCTTGATTGGGAGAAGTTTAAGGTTGCTTTTCTTGACAGGTTCTTTCCCCTTGAGATGAGGGGAGCAAAGGTTCTTGAGTTCATTAACCTTCTTCAAGGAAGTATGAGTGTGAAGGAATATGTTCTAAAGTTCACTCAATTATCTAAATATGCCCCATCAATAGTTGCCGATTCTAGGGCAAGGATGAGTAAGTTTGTGTCGGGTGTATTGAAAATAGTGATAAAAGAGTTTTGTAACTCCATGCTCATTTATGACATGGACATCTCTCGTCTCCTGGTGCATGCACAACATATTGAAGAGGAAAAGATCAAGGAAAAGTCTAGGAAGCCAAAGAGAGCTAAGATCGGTGATGGTAATTTTTCTCATGCTAGGTCCGATGGACATGGTCTTCCTATGTTTCGACAAAGGTTTTTCGGTCAAGGTTCCTCCTATGATCCTCCTAAATTCAACAAAGATAGGGTGTCTAACCCTAAGCCTCAAGGAGGTGATGGTGGTGGATCATAATTTCCTAGGTCTACTTGTACAAAGTGAGGACAGAAGCACCAAGGTAAGTGTCTAGCCGTCATGAATGGATGCTTGTCATGTGGTAAGAGTGATCACAAGATGAGAGATTACCAAATGCTTACGACTAAAGGGAGAGAGGGTAAGCAAGCTACTCCTAGTGGTTCCGGTTCTACTAATCCCAAGAAAAACCGTTTATATGCTCTTCAGAGTCGTGATGAATAAGAAGGTTCTCTTGATGTGGTTACCAGTATGTTAAAAATTTTCCAAATTGATGTTTATGTTTTACTTGATCCCGATGAAACCTTGTCTTTTGTGATGCCATATGTGGCTATGAGGTTTGATGTTCTTCCGGATGTTTTTTTAGAACCTTAGTCTTTTTGTACTCTTGTTGGTGAATCTATTGTGGCTAAGAGGGTCTGTAGAAGATGTCTCGTTTCCTTGTCCCATAGAGTTACTATTGTAGACTTAGTAGAGCTTGACATGCTAAATTTTGATGCCATTATATGTATGGATTGGCTGCAATCTTGTTATGCTTCTATTGAGTGTAGAACTCGTATGGTCAAATTTCAGTTCCCAAATGAGACTATCCCATAGTGGAAGGGGGATATTCAATGCCTAAGGGTTAGTTTTTATCTTATCTTAAAGCTAGAAAGATGATTTCTAAGGGTTGCATTTTCCATCTTTTTAGGGTGAGGGATATAGATTTTGAAACCTCTACTCTTGAGTTGGTCCCCATTGTTAATAAGTTTCTGGAAGTGTTCCCAGATGATCTACCCAGTATTTCTCTGAGCAGGAAATAGACTTCGTTATTAAACTTCTCTTAGATATGCAACCTATTTCTATTCCTCCTTACCGTATGGCCCCAATAGAACTTAAGGAGTAGAAAGAACAGTTGAAGGATTTATTGGATAAGGGTTTAATCCAATTGACTATCTCTCCATGGGGTGCTCCAATTTTGTTTGTTAGAAAGAAAGATGGTTCACTTCGTGTGCGTATTGACTATCTTCAGTTGAACAAGGTGATCATTAAGAATAAGTATCATCTTCCAAGACTATATGATTTGTTTGACCAACTTCAATAGGCAAGTTACTTCTCTAAGATTGACCTTATGTCGGGTTATCACCATATGAGGGTGAAAGAAGATGACATTCTGAATACGGCTTTTTAAGCTCACTATGGTCATTATGAGTTTTGGTAATGTCATTTGCGGTGTTAATGGATTTGATGAATAGGGTGTTTAGACAATACCTTGACGTGTTTGTGATTGTGTTCATAGATGATATTTTTATTTACTCAAGGAGTGAGAATGAGCATATTGATCATTTGAGAATTGTATTGCGAATTCTCAATGAACTGCAACTCTTTGCAAAGTTTAGCAAATGTGAATTTTTGTTAAGGTCCGTACCTTTCCTTGGCCATATTGTTTTGAGTAAGCGTATTGAGGTAGATCCTAAGAAGAAGGATGCGGTCAAGATTTGGCCTAGACCTCTAACTCCTTCGGATATTAGAAGTTTCTTGGGTTTGTCCAGTTACTATAGAAGGTTTGTTGAGGGATTTTCTTCTATTGCATCTCCATTGATGGATTTGACACAAATAAGGTAAGTTTATATGGTTCGAAGTTTGTGAGAAGAGTTTCCATGAATTGAAGGATAAACTTACCTCCATTCCAGTGTTGACCTTACCGGAAGGTAGGGATGGCTTTGTGGCGTATTTTGATGCCTCTAGAATTGGTATGGGATTTGTGCTTATTCAAAATGGGAAAGTTATTGTCTATGCCTCAAAGCAACTTAAGATTCATGAGAAGAATTATCCTACCCAAGACCTTGAATTAGCGGTGGTTGTTTTTGCCTTTAAAGATTTGGAGGCATTATTTGTATAGGGTTCATGTGGATGTTTTCACTGATCATAAGAGTTTGCATTATGTGTTTAACCAAAAGGATTCGAATCTTTGCCAATAAAGAGGGCTTGAGTTATTCAAAAAACTATGAAATGAATGTTCTTTATCACCCCGGTAAAGCGAAGGTGGTGGCGGATGGTCTTAGTCGATTATCTATAGGTAGTGTTGCTCATATCGAGGATGATAAGAAAGAGTTAGTTGGAGATGTGCACAGATTGGCCCGATTAGGTGTTCAATTAGTGGATTCTACCAAGGGTGGTGTTATGGTTAACAATGGCTCTGCATCGTCTTTTGTGGCGGATGTGAAGGCCAAGCAAGGTCAAGATCCAATATTGGTTGAGTTGAAATAGGCGGTGCTTAAGAAATCCGTAGAAGGTTTCTTCCAAGGGGGAGATGGTGTACTAACATATCAAGGTCGTTTATGGGTCACTAATGTTGATTAATTGAGGGAACAAATATTGACAGAAGCTCATAGTTCTCGGTATTTTATTCACCCGGGTGCCACCAAGATGTATCGTGGTTTGCGGGATATCTATTGGTGGAATGGGATGAAGAAGGATATTGCAGGATTTGTGGCTAATTGTCCAAATTGTCAACAAGTGAAGGGTGAGCATCAGAAACTGAGAGGTTTATCCCAAGACATAGGTATTCCAATTTGGTAGTGGGAAGATATGAATATGGACTTCATAGTAGGGTTGCCATGTACTTGACAACAACATAACTCAATTTGGGTAATAGTGGATCGGATGATGAAATTGGCTCATTTTATTCCTGTCAAGGTTTCCTATTCGGTAGAAGATTATGCTAAGTTATATTTAAGAGAAATGGTAAGGTTGCATGGAGTGCCCTTGTCCATAATTTCCGATCGAGGTACCCAATTCATTTCTCAGTTTTAGAAGTCATTCAATAAGGGTTTTGGTACTTAAGTTAAGCTTAGTATGACTTTTCATCCCCAAACTGATGGGGAAGCGTAACGAACTATTCAAAATTTGGAAGATATGTTAAGATCTTGCGTGATTGATTTTAAGGGTAATTGGGATGATCATTTGCCATTGATTGAGTTTTCCTATAATAATAGCTATCACTAGAGTATTGATATGGCTCCATTTGAGGCACAAAATTGTAGGAGGTGTAGATCTCCTATAGGATGGTTTGAGGTGGCTGAAATTTCCCTCATAGGTCCCGAATTGGTACATGAGTCCATAGAAAAGATTCGGCTTATTAGGGAGAGGTTGAGCACAGCTCAAAGTCAGCAAAAGTCTTATGCTGATGTTAGAAAAGGTGATCTTGAATTTGAGGTTCACGATTGGGTTTATTTGAAAATCTCACTCATGAGGGGTGTAATGAGGTTTGGTAAGAAAGGGAAGCTTAGTCACCGTTTTGTAGGCCCATACCAAATTTTGAGACGTGTTTGTAAGGTTGCATATGAGCTTGAGTTGCCAAGCGAGTTTGCATCGGTGCATCCGGTTTTCCATGTATGTATGTTGAAGAAATGTGTTAGTTACCCAACATCTATAGTTTCCCTAGAGGGTTTGGAAGTTAAAGAAAATCTTTCTTATGAAGAAGTTTTGGTTGAGATTTTAGACTGGTAGGTCAGGAAGTTGAGGAACAAGGAAGTTGCTTCCGAGAAAGTGTTATGGAGGAATCATTTAGTTGAGGGTCCTACTTGGGAGGCCGAGGCTGATATGATGTCCCGATATCCTTATCTCTTTCCTTCTACTCCTACTCTAGCTTGAGGTAATGAATTCCTCATGGTTTATTCTTGTTTTGGAAGCCATGTGTGTTTTATGTGTTTCCATGATTTCCTTGTGTTATGCATGTTCATGAAAAGTTAAGTTTTGAGCAAATGAGTCAATTTGTTGATTTTCCCCATGTTGTTGTGCATTGAGTATGAGTTGCCTATAGACTTCATCAGATGAATTAATGAACATGCTTTAGTTATGCATTTTGAGAATGAATTTCATATTGGCTCCATGATATTGTGTTGAACATGTTTTTAGCCTAGAGAAGGTAATTCCTCCTTGAACATGTTGAAATTTCCTACATATTGGGTTGTTAGATGTAATTCCTACTTCCTTATGGTGCATTGAGTATGTTTAGCTTGGAGTTGATGTTTCCTCCTTGATTATGTGCATTTTAATGAGTTACATGCATGATGTAAGGTATTCCTAGAATCTCATTCGAGGACGAATAATCCCAAGGGGGAGATATTGTAACACCCCGGATTACAAAAGGGAAACCTAGCAAAATTTCAGAACTTACAGGTACCATCCATGCAGGCCAGCCACAGCCAGTGGGTCGAACCACGGACCGTAGATGGGCCCATGGAAAGGTCACAAACAAGCTGCCAAGGCCATGGACCACGATTGTACCTACGGACCTTTGGTGGGTCCTCGTCCCGTGGTCCAGGAATCATAGGTTAGACCAAAACTCTTTAAACTCACTAACGAGTGTGTAGGACGGAACGTTGGTCCATCCACGGTCTGTCAGTGGTGAGTCGTGGGTAAGGGCTTGCAGTTAAGTTTAAGGGTAAGTTGGATTTTTTCCTAATTAATTAATTCATATACTATGTCGGTTTACCTAAGTCTAGGACCCCTATATAAACATTTCACCCCTAAATTAGACTTATTTACTTCATTCTTCCAAAATCACAAAAGAAGATCAAAACCTCTCCAAAATATTCTCTCTCTAAAACTTGAAGAAGAAGAAGAAGAAGAAGAAGAAGAAGACGAAGAAGATGAAGAAGAAGAAGAAGATGAGGATGAAGAAGAAGAAGAAGGAGGAGGAGGAGGAGGATTCACCTAGGGTTTCAATCTAAGGTCTGAATTCCTCCATTGAAGATAAGCATTTGGACTTTGAGGTGTGGTAGTTTTCATCCATGGAGTTCCCAAATTCCTCTATTTCAAAAGGTAGAATTCCCCAATTAAGTTAGGGTTTTATTCAATCACCATGGGTTCTTTTGATTATTGATTTAAATGGTTTAATTATGATCTCTTATGCATGAATTGATGAATTGCTATGGTTTTATAATGTTTTCTCTTATGAACCCATGAAATCCCCATGTTTTCAAGTTATGACTCATATGATGTGGGACTTTGTTCTTCAAGGAAGAGTTTTATGAAATTAATCATGTATTACATGCTTTACATGAAATTATGATAAAATCCATATCTAACCTATGTTTTCTAAGTAAAGATGATTGAAAGTCGATTTTGAACCACAAGAGGTAAATTATGGACTGGTGCATTTTCTTATGAAATTTATGCAAATGTTTAAGGATGCTTTAAGAGTAATGTATCAATGATGATGCTGTTGTTGTGTTGTTGAAAGGATATTCTCATAAACACTAACAACCATGATGTGAAAGGCTTTCTCACATAGAAAAGATTCTTAGGTTCAGAGGCTTTCTCACCTAATTGAATCAAAGATTAAGAGTTATCCTAATGAAGTTAGCTTGGATTGGTTATCATAGGATACCTTTCCATGAATGATAAGAATAAGTAAGAAATGACTATTCCGTGGGAATTAAGCTTAGCACCGAGTGGATATTGATGTGAGATGGAAGCTCCACTGTAGTATAGACTGAGTTTCTTGAAGCAATCTCTTGGGATGGAAGATCTCCCGAGTAGCGGTCGGGTTTCTAGTAGCAATCTCCTTATCCCATAACTATGTACCCTTATAGGTTGATTAGCTAGTGGATCCACTTGAGCTAAAAGCTTATGGTTCTACCTTAGGCAAGTAGAACACCCTTATCCGGTGTGGGAGACACCAAGGGATCATCTTATAGCTAACATGGTCTCTATGTCGGTTGAGGATAATTTTCCCACAATGACATGAATAATGAACTAAGCTTAGTTCAAGATGAATTGCATGTGAGTTCAAAATCTTTAAAGACTATTTTAGCTTGAATTGACCTTATTTTATGAAGGATATTTTCTTACTCCATTTATGTTATGTTTAATTTGGTTAATTGCATGTTAAGAAATGAAATATCACTTTTAGCATGTATTAAATGTTTTATGCATGGCTATCATACTTAGTACATTTTTATACTAACGCATACTCTTGCCTACATTTTTTCCAAATATAGGGTGTGACAGACACGATTCCTAGTTCCGTGGCTAGAGCTTGGATTCGATTATTTTCTCGAGTTTGGTGAGTCCTCATGGTTCGAGGGTGGAGTGTATTGTTTAGTTCCTTTTTCTTCTATTTCCCTTTTTGTACATGATGTATGGGCTAGGCCCAATTTCATTCGATTGTAATAGATGGCTATGATGAGACAAAGATTCTACACTTCCGTTATTCTTTAAAAAAATGTTTTGGACTTGGCCTATTGTTTTACTTCTATTGTTCTATTTCTTATGTTATGGGAGCTAAGTGGCTTTTATGGAGTCCTTCAGGGTTCTATACTCTATGTTACATGTAGGGTGTACCCTTGGGTCGTGACATTGGGTTATTGTTGATTCATCTCTAGAAAGTGAATCTAAATTCGATCATACCAATATAACTCGAAAGAGTAGATTAATTGAGGTTTGGGGCTATTCATATTATTATTATTGTCGAGGTTCGAGAGAACTCACTTGAATCATGGTAGTTGATTGTTAGATAGCTATTACATCTAAAGCCTATCCTACCCACAAATATTCATTGTCTTTTAGTAGATATTAATCACCCATATAGCGAAATTAGCATTTAATCTATCACATCCCCAAGATCTATATCTACTTAATTACTACCATGTTTTCGTAGGTGTTTAATTGCTCACTCTTAACCCCCCCCCCATTTGACACTAGTTGTCAATCCCTGAAATTTACTTTAAAGTGTTCTGATAATGTTTTAATTCTACAATCGACTAAAACAGGCTTCTTACTTCGTAATTGAATTCTCTTATGTATCACTCTTTATGGTATCGACCCCAACTCTTCATTGGGTTCATATTTGATTATGGGTTGCCTACACTTAGCATTGGATGAAGTGTAGTTGAGCGTTATCAAAAATGGTGCTGTTGCCGAAGAGTGGTGTTTAGAATTCTCTTCGTGAAGTTTTGTGTGATCTAATTGTGTTGTAGTTGAATCAACTTACTTTTGTTTGTCGTTGGTTGCTTTTAAACAGGTGAAAAGATGAGTGTCAACGGGAGCAATGCTAGCCAACTTGGACACAATGCTGACATCGGCAAGTCGAACAATGTAAATGAAGCTCAGTTGGGTAGTATGGGTTCTATCTAGTTGCCTCCGATCATGGGAAATGTGGTTTTTCATGTGACTAGCATGATGTTACAGCTGTTGCAAATGAAGTGTTTGGTTGGAGGTCTAGCTCATAAGAATCAACATGACCACATCCGGAATTTTGTGGACGTTTGTAGTCCATTTTCTTTCAAGAACATCTCCCAGGAGTCAATCCGACTTCAAATGTTCCCATTTACTCTTATAAGGGAGGCAACTAAGTGGTTAGCCGACCTACCAAGGAACTCTATTACCTCATGGGAAGAGCTTATTGAGGAGTTCTACATAAGGTTTTTCCTTCCCTCGAGGATGATGGAATTGAGATATAATATTCAGGGCTTCAAATGATTGGATGGTGAACCAATTCACGAGACATGGTTATGGTTTCATAAGTTGCTGCTCCAATGTCCAATTCATAGACTCCCAAAAAACGTGTTGTTACAACATTTATACTGGAGTCTAGATTCAGTGAACAAGGGTGTGGCTAATCAACTTTCATAGCATATACTCTCCTTGATGGAATGAAGAAGATCAACTGTGTTTGGTACACTAGGAAAGATCAAGTGTCTCTATTGAATTTCAGTATGACAAAGGAACAAATAGAAAAAGACCAAGAGCGGGATGAACACATGGCTAACATGATGACCTAAATTGATCTATAGTTAAAGCATATCATGGGTAGTGGTTCTAAAGCTGTGAATGTGGTTGGAGTTAGTGGAGTGAACCCCGATGATGCACACTTTAAGGCCTTGTACAATGAGGAAATACATTTTCTGGAAAATCAAGGAGGGGGTTTGTGTCAAAACTATACAAGGTCGGGCGGGAACCAAAGTTGGAATAAAAAGCATGATGAAGGTTGGAGAGAGTGTGATAGGGAATGGCATGACTATGGGACTAACTAAAAGTAGCAGGATGGTGATAAGGAATGCTTTGTACCCCCACATGAGCATCAAAAGCCATAATAGCAAAGGACAGATCCAGAAAATTTCTGCACTGAAGACATACTTGCACGTATTCTCAACAAAGTTGAAGGGTCAAACAAATTTCCAAAATAAATGAAAGACAATGTCTCATCTCTGAACTAGATAGTTACTTCTCACCCGGTGTCCATTAAGCAGCTGGAAACGCAGATGGGACAATCTCATCCCATTTAAACCCGAGGTCAAAAGGGGGTCTACCAAGTGATACCTTGTTTAACCCAAAGAATGAACCTAAAATGGGTATCTCCGTTGTGCCACGACATTAAATAATGCACTTCTTGGGAGACAACCCAAGTTTCTATGTTTTTAATACTCTTTTTGGGTAACGACTGTTGAATGTGTAGGTTGAAAATTCAAAATTTTAGGAGAAGGAGAAATTAGGCGAGCCCAGGCACCAATCGATGACTTGCCAAACAGGTAAGCGAGCCTGATCTGGATCTCCTTTTGGACCAATTAAATGGTTGGAGGTTCTGTAAACTTTGGCGAACAAAAGACTCATTCGGCACATCGCCGAATGGTCGGTGACATAAGTGAGCGTCGCCGACTAGCGCGCGAACTGAAGGGTCATAAAGGGCTGAACCATTTTTAAATTAAAAAACCTCCCTCATTTCATATTTTCCGACCTTTACACTTTCACGACAATATTTAATATCTTTTTCATTTGCATTTTTTGCGTGGGGATCAATTGGTTGGGGAGACTTTTGTGCTTTTGCTTGTTGATTTCCTAGCCTAGCAATCAGTTGTCCACTCTTGAGGTTGGTTATCCAAAACACACCTCTAACTTTAAATTTTTGTAGTTCTCAAATGTATGATCATTTTCCTATTATTTTAATTGAATGATTTTGATTATTAAATGATTGTTGTTAGCATGTGCCCGTATCGTGTTTTGTTTACGCTTGTTTTAGCTGATAATTTTGAAATTTTTCGTGATTACTGATTTAGATTTTGGGTGTGTTGACTAGCTATTGGGTCTGGTGTTGGTGAATTCTGAGTAACCACAATTGCACTGATTGACTGATTTTTCCCAATGATAGAACGGGTGACGTCATTCTTAAATGCAAAAGACCTCTATCGGTAAATTTTGGACAAATCGGGGGAATTTTGATTACCCCAAAGTCATTAATGTTATGGGTCTGGTTTAATTGAGTAGAACAGGTGTCTAATTTTGTTCTTGTGGGATGTAGGTTAAAAATTGGAGGTCAGGGTCAAAATCTGGCAAGCAGGACCTATCGGCGAGCTTAGTCAACTCGTTGAATGGTTCAGCGGTTCACTCAATGACGCCTTGATCTCCCTTTTATACTTCAAAATGGGTTAAATGTTTCTGTAACATTTGGTGCTATGCCTGAGCTCGCCGAGTTCAATCAGCGACTCACCGAATATCCTTTAGATTGCCTTTCTAAGCCTTTTTTTTAAAAAAAAAACATTTTATAATACTTGGCGATCTACTTATAGTTCACCCAATGGTGTCATAAAATCACCAAAATGCCCTGGACATCGACGACCTACGCTGATTTCTAAAAAAAAATTGTCTGGAACATTCGGCAAGCTTAACTTGGTTCGCCGACTCGCTAAATGACTCGGCAAGCTATCCTACATATTTTTTAAGGTTGATAATTTTTCAAATTGTTTATATCGTATAGCTCTATTTGATGTTGTTTTACAGGTATTGCTAGACCTAAGGTTGCCTGTAGAAATCAACCGCCCCGCAAGCAGACTCGAGGTATTGTGATCAACAAAGGTGTTGCATTCTCCTGGACTACATAGGACAAACTTCCTCCAATGAGAGGGAAAGGAAAAGATAAGGGCTTGTACAGCCGAGTCCGGCTGAGGAGAGTTATGAAAGTATGGGAATTTACGCCACCCACCTAACTACATCAGACTCAGAAAGTGAGGGCAAATCAGGGGCTAGATCACCAGTCCCAATGTCAGAGCCAGAGGATGATAATACCCTCCAGAATAGGAGAGCGGAGCTATGCTCCAAATTTTTGCATGATCCAGCCAGGAACTCAGTGCCTCATTTGCCTCCTCCACCTCGAGCTCAGATAGTAGAGCAGGTACCTTCTATGCCACTAGTACAAGCACCTCCACCTCGATGATTGAATAGATTGAAAGTTGTCGGGCTGAGGACCATTCTGTAAGAAAAGTGGTTGTCTACAGATGAAGTAGTAGACAGATACCCGAGGGTGTGGAACACTATCAAGTTCCAGAAGTTGAGATTTTCACCAAGCCCCGAGGCTCCTACATTCCTTCATGGGTCCGGGAATTTTAAGCAGAATACGGGAAGTTGGTGCCTAAGGGGTAAAACAAGGCCAACTTGTTCACACCATTAGACCATGTGGTAGTGCGGGGCAAGAAGGTTAAATGCAGCAACACCAATAGAAATGAGGTGTTAGGATGCATGATGACTATGATCTACTACCTAGCGGATTGGATAAAGAAGATTACCCTGGATGACTTGAAGGGTTAGTTGGCTTCGCTAATTTGAGATATCACTCTACCATGGATAGAGGCAGGTGTGCTGATAGGGAAGAAGAATTTGAACATTGCAGCCAGATACTGGTTTGGGTTTAACAGCAGCACCCTAATGCAGTCGTAGAACGAGTCGATACTCCAGCACCCGAAGGCTGCATTTTTGGGCTGTATCATGGACCGATGTAGACTAAATCTTGGCCTGATCATTGAGCAAGAGATGGACATGAGGGCCAAGCAGAGCCAGACTTATCTCCCATTTCAAGTCTTAATTACGGAGTTGTGCAGGTCTGCCCGAGTTCCTTTAATTGAGACAACGGATGTGGAAGTGACTCCCACATCCTCTACTGACATTCGGAGGATAGAGGCCAAGTACACTCGAGATGAGGCCGAGAGAAGGAGAGTTGCACCGGTAGATTCTTCTGTGGTTGTTGATGTGGAGATATTGCCGACAGAGGAAGTCCTTCCTACTCATGCTGGTGAGCGTACAGGTACCCCTAGCACCTCCACTTCTGTTTTATCTAGTTCTACTACTGATCCTCCCCCGACTGTTGTTTCTTCTTCCAGGCCCACATTGACCCAGGCCATGTTATTTATGATGGGTCACCTGGCCCAGTCTGCTGATGTTCGTTCCTACCAGTTAGATGCTAATGTACCTCAGATGATTGAGAGGGCGATTAATCTTGCCTTAGCACCTATGAGGGCTTAGTTGAGAGAGCAACGGGAGATGATTGATGCATATGGATTAGTTTTAGATGCCCTCACTGTGAGAGTGGATGCTTCTGAGCAGAGTCCAGGTGTGTCTGAGGTTATGACAGCCTTAAAGGCTGATATTGTTGGGTTGAGTCGCGATGTGGATGAGCTTAAATCCACAGATCTTCAATACTATTCGGCACAATTAACATTCCTGAGGTTCCGAGCACAAATTCCCCAGCTAGTTCTAAGATCCCTCCGACTACTACGAGTCGAGATGCTGATAGGGCTGATAAAGATGCTAAGTTAAAGGCTTCTGAAAATGATGAGAAGGAGCTTGCTGTTTGAGATGTAGTTGTATATGATGACTTAGAGGACCTCGAGGGGGCAATGGTACGGACACCTGTGGAGGTATCTCTGAGGGACACATCTATAGTGGGCTCGAGTGGAGTAAAAGAAGGTGTCAAGCTAGGAACTAATGCCTAGACTGAGGGAGTAAAATACATATAGAGTTCACCTCCGGCCTAGCCTGATACGGGATTTTGACTCTTTTTCAGTTTTTTGTTTAGACTTTTTATTTCTTTGCATTTGAGGACAATTGCTAGTATAGTTTGGCGGGGTGAGGTAATTTTAGACCTACCTCTTTTGGGTTGTTTTATGGATATAATTGTTGTTTTTGTGCTTGTGTGAATACTGGATTTTGTTGGTATATATTGGTTTTTGATACATTGGTGTGAATTTTGATCCATTGGGTTTAATGTTAATGTTTGTTTTGACCTGAATTAAAATATTTGTCACCTCTTGATACATTAGAATGTGTTTGTTCTCTTGCAATTCGAGCATTGGTTGTGATCAGTACCGATGACTTGAAAAGTTCTATTCATTGAATGATATGCATGTGCGATTTCAACGAGGCAAATTTTAGTTGAATAAGTCATATGTGAACTCTTAGCATCTCATTGTGACTAGCCAGTGTTTGAAAATGAATCTTATGATGATCGTTGCATGCTACCTAAAATTGTACAGTTTTGTTTCATGATTGAGTTGTATGTCGTGTGTTGTGAGGTTGTCTTGGAATGGGTGCTTCATAATACCTAGAACTTTCCCAGTGTGTCTAATCGACTAACGTACGTGAATGATAGAGATGATCTTAGGCACAAATTTTGGAGATTGAACCAAAATTTCTATTATACCTCTTTCTGACCACCTTGTGAAAGTGTGAACCTTGCTTGGCACCATTTGAGTCTAACATTTTCTTTCATTGAAACTTGAGCAGCAAATATGACCGCTTTTCTTCCCACCTAAAATCTTCATGAAGCATTGGTCATTTTGAATAGCCAAATTAGGCCAAAAGCCTAAGTTGGGGGTGTGGTGAAAAAGGAGGAAATTCAAGAAGTTTGAGAAATCTGCCCTTAAATGTTCATGTTGAAAAATAAAAAGATGGAACCACTCCATATAAAATAAAAAGAGAAAACAAAAGTGAAAGAAGAAGAATATCGAAAAACAAAAGAAGTGTTGAAATAAAGGTTATACAATGAACAACAGAAATGGTGTATCCAGTGAGTCATGCTTACAAGGACATACGGTGGATAGTGAAAATAGAAAAGAGTGAAAGAAAATGAGAAAGAGTGAAATGCAGGCCATGCTTCATGAAGGTTGAAGTTACTAATCCAAAATGATCATACATTTACCCTCAACCTCGTTACAAGCCTTGAAATACCTTCGTGATCTTGATTGATCCTAAAGTCATGTGACTGGAAAGTACAAGCAGGCTATAGGGAAGTTCAAGCAGGTTTTCGTATTTGTGAGTGTGAGAGTTGTTTTTTATTCTGAAATTGAAATATTGTTAAAACTTTGTGTGAGCATGGAATCATTCTCGATGTGAGGGCATTCGAATGCTCTTGTTGAGCTTGAATTTGCATTTAAAGATAACATTGTGAACTTGAATTCTATTTAATGATAAATAGTCACAGTTTGAAACTTGTAGTGCACAACTGAACATTGCATGGGTAGATTGAAACTTATGTGCATTCATGTTGAGTCTTGAGTAGCACTATTTGTAGAATTCCTTGTTGAATTGATTGATCTTATGTTATCCTTGAGGACAAGAAAAAATTTAAGTTGGGGGAGTTGATAAGTCAGGGATTTCGACTCATTTGGGGATTAATACTCATAGTTTTATTGTTCTCAATGCTTACCTATGTGCCCCCATAGGATGATTTTCTAGTTAGACATTATCTAGTGGATCTAGTTAAGCTAGAAGTTCATAGTCTTACCTTGGCAAGTAGGACAACCCTTTTCGGTTTGGGAGACACTGGGGATTATGCTATAGCTCACATGGTCTCTATGTCAGTTAAGGCTACTTTCCACATTAATAATGAACTAAGGTTACCTCAAGAAGTATCTCATATGTGTTCAAAGGTTTTAAAGATGTTAGATTGCATTGACCATGTTTTATGAAGTATGATTTCTAACTGCTTTATATCATGTTTTAGCTTGGTCAATTGCATGTCATGAAATGTCCTATTTAGCATGTCTTAAATGTTTTATGCATGTATATCATACTTGGTACATTGTTTGTACTAACGCATACTCTTTCCTACATTTACCCAAATATAGGGCCCGATATTCAGGGTTCTCAATATTGTGGCTAGAAGTTGACTTGATTTATTTCCTAAGCTTTAGTGAGTCATCATGACTTCGAGGACGAACTTGTATTCATTTCAGTTTCTTTCCTATTTTCAGTTTTGAACATGATGTATGGGCTAGGCCCAGTTTCATTATATTGTAATAGATGGCTATTGATACTAAGTGTCTAGACTTCCTCTTTACTTTTATTAAATGTTTTATACTTTAAATATTGTCTTTACTTCTTATGTTCTATTTCTTATGTTATGAATGCTAAGTGGCTTGTATGGGGTCTCTCGGGGTCCTATACGCCATGTTACATCTAGGGTGTACCCCTGGGTCGTGATAAACTTATTATCAGAGAGCAAGGTTTAGAATGGTCCTAAGATGTCTCATAAGCCACGTCTAGTAGAGTCTTGTTCATGAGTGTGACGCGCGCCATAATTTTGAATGAGAAGCTACAAGATGTTTAGGAAACTCCACCTCTTTCATTACTCTATGGTCGTACGATATAGTTTAACTCTATAAGGTTTCTCTCCTAATCCTTATTGATGCTCTACAGGATATGTCTACTCGAAGAGCTTATGCAAGAAGGAATACAGGAGAGAATACGGACAAGAAGCCCCTCCTCAAGCTCCTCGAGCTCCGGTCGATCCTTTGGCTGAACAAGTGTCAAATGCGGAGTTTAGGGCTTTTTTCACGTGTTAGCTCAAGCCGTGACGGCCCAAGCCAATAGGGAGGTAGTAATTCCCGTGAACCCAAATGTGGGTACAACGGCATCAAGAATAAGGGACTTCACTAGGATAAACCCTCCAGAGTTTCATGGTTCAAAGGTTGAGGAAGATCCTCAAGAGTTCATCGATGAGGTCTATAAGGTAGTGATGATCATGGGAGTGACGTCGGTATAAAAGGCGGAGTTGGCCGCTTATCAACTTAAGGGTGTTGCTCAAGTATGGTACACCCAATGGAAAGAAAGGAGGCTGGAAGATGCGGGTCCTCTTCATTAAGAGAAGTTTAAGGTTGCTTTCCTTGATAGCTTCTTTCCCCTTCAGATGAGGGATGCAAAGGTACTAGAGTTCATCAACCTTCATCAAGGAAGCATGAGTGTGAGGATATATGCTTCGAAGTTCATACAACTGTATAAATATGCCCTTTCAATGGTTGTCGATTCTAGGGCAAGGATAAGTAAGTTTTTTTGTTTTGGGTGTGTCAGAAATGAAGGTTAAAGAATGTCGCACTGTCATGCTCATTGGTGACACGGACATCTCTCTTCCTATGGTTCATGTTCAACAGATTGAAGAGGAGAAACTTAAGGAATGGTCTAGGGAGACAAAAAAGGAAAGAACCAGTGATGGTAATTTCTCTCATGCAAGTACTAATGGACATGGTGGTCCTAGGTTTCGACAAAGGTTTTTCGGTCAAGGTTCCTCCAACGCTCCTCCTAAGTTCAACAAAGATAGGGTTTCCAGCCCTAAGTCTCAAGGAGGGACTGGTGGTGGATCTTCATTGCCTATGCCTCCTTTTACTAGGTATAGAAAGAAACATAAGGGTAAGTGCTTAGCCGGCATGGATCGTTGCTTTAGTTGTGGTAAGAGTTGGCATAAGATGAGGGATTACCCACTGCTTACGGCTAAAGAAAGAGAGGGCAAGCAAGCTCCTCCTAGTGGTTCGGGTTCCAGTGCTCCAAAGAAAAACCAATTATATGCACTTCAGACTCATGGTGAACAAGAGAGTTCTCCCGATGGGGTTACCGGTATGTTGAAAGTTGTCCAACTTGATGTTTACACTTTACTTGATACCGGTGCTACCTTGTCTTTTGTGACGCCATATGTGGCTATCAGGTTTGATGTGCTTTCGGATGTGTTGTTAGAACCTTTTATTATCTGTACTCTTGTTGGTGATTCTGTTGTAGCTAAGAGGGTCTATAGAAAGTATCACGTTTCTTTATACCATAGAGTTACTCTTGTTGACTCGGTAGATCTTGATAAACTAGATTTTGATGTTATTCTTGGTATGGATTGGTTTCACTCTTGTTATGCTTCTATTGATTGTAGAACCCGAGTAGTCAAGTTTTAGTTTACAAATGGGCCTATCCTATAGTGGAAGGGGGGAAATTATATGCCTTAGGGTCAATTTTTTTCCTTTCTGAAAGCTAGAAGAATGATTTCTAAGGGTTAATTTTACCATCTAGTTAGGATGAGGGATGTAGATTCTGCAACCCCTAATCTTGAGTTGGTCCCCGGTGTGAATGACTTCCAAGAAGTGTCCCCATATGATTTCTTCCTTCCGAAAGGGAAATGGACTTCGGTATTGACCTTCTCCCAGATACGCAACCTATTTATATTCCTCCCTGTAGAATGGCTCCAGCGGAACTTAAAGAATTGAATGAGCAATTGAAGGATTTGTTGGATAGGAGTTTCATCTGATGGAGTATCTCTCCATGGGGTGCTCCAATTTTGTTTGTTAGAAAGAAAGATGGTTCACTTCATATGTGCATTGACTATCGCCAGTTGAACAAGGTGACCATTAATAATAAGTATCTGTAACGCCCCGTACGAAACTAGTAAGACGTAGCTAAGGCTTGACTGAATCTAGTAGGTTGACCTAGAGCCTCACATGTTAGTTTATAGTTGAAAACTTGTTTAAATGATGAAAATTGGCTATTGAAGATAGTTTGGTGATTTTAGATATCAAACGTCAAGAAAAGACCATGACGTCCGGAAACTAGTAGACTAAGCGAGGGCTAAGTTTGAAGGTTAGAGCCAAGGAAGAGGACTAAGGCAGTCCACTCTTTCATGGACACTGCCTCACCTTCCACGACCACCACCACAGCTTGTGGTGTGGCTCGTGGTAGGCTAGGTAGTGGCTAAACAAAGGCTGCCAAAAAACAACCCCTCCACACGAGCCACTTCACGGCCTGTGGGAAGGCTCGTGGTGGTGCCTTAGATATAGGGAATAAGGGGAAGGTTTCCTAGATACTGTATCATGACCACGAGAGGCACCACGGCTCGTGGTGCCTCACGTGAAGGGATCTCCATTAGACTTAGAGTACAGGGTCAACTTCAAATGGTCATAACTCTTAGCTCAAAATGAATTAGGTGGTCCATTACCTATCCAATGAAAGGTCTCTGAGTCCTCTTTCCAACGCCACCAAGTTTTCCCAATTCCGATCTCGAAGTAAAACGTTATGCCCAAAATAGTGAAGCACTGTCAGGCTGAAAATCTTCACGATCTTTTAGTCTAGATTCATTTTAGGTAAGCAGTCCTTTCAACCTAGTATCATCTAATGTGAGAAAGCCTTTCACATTTATACATGCATACTTAAGTAATTCATGTGGGAACTATCCCTTCCATAACAATTACATCAATCATCAACAATTCATAACATAAGCTTTACTCTCAAAGGATTATATCTCATCATCATCCTATATGCTTCACTCTCAAGCAATTTAATATCATAATCATCTCATTATCCTCAATCTCAAAGCAATTCTAATGTATTTCATCAATCCTAACAGAATACATCTAAACCCATAAATTCTCCTTTCATGGCATCAAACCCAATTATATCAATTATAACTTAGAAATATGGGTTAATCATGGGTACATGTAAATTCATCCTAAAACATGTATTCCTATCAATTAAATCATAAAGAATCATAATCCATTCAATTGGATAAACATTCATCATGACCAAAAACATTAGAAGAAAACCCTAACTCCAATTGGAAAATTTCTACTTTCAATTGTGGAATCTTGGCGCTCCATGGATGAAAGGATTCCATGGATGAAAAACAATCATACCTTAATCACAAAGACCACAAATGCTTGAGAAATGGAGACTTGTGCTTGATCCTAGCTCCAACTCAGGCCTCAAGCTTGATCCTAGCTTGAACCTTTTCCATGGCCTGATGCACCAACCCGGGCCCTATCAAATCAACCTCACCGACTAAAATCCACCAATAAGAGACCTACATCTCCTAACCCTAAAGATCCTCTAAGGGTGCCATCCCAATTATAAGTGAATTAAATCAAAGGCAAATTATCATCCCAATTTACTTTGAAATCTATCACGCACACTATAAGCATGTCTTCCAATGTCTGAATGGTACACTTGGCTTGTCTATCGGTCTGAGGATAAAAACCATGCTAAGTTTTCATTGAGTACCAAGACCTTTCTAAAATAACTTCCAAAACTAAGATGTAAACGAAGTACCTTGATCGAAGATAATGGACAAAGGAACTCCGTGCAACTTTACCATCTTCCTAATATAAAGCTTGGTATAATTTTTCGATGAGAATGAAGTCTTAACGGGGAGGAAGTGAGCTGATTTTTTCATTCGATCCACGATGGCCCAAATTGAATCAAATTATCGACGAGTGCGGGGTAAATATGTAATGAAGTCAATATTCAAAGCTTCCTTCTTCCGTGTAGGAATACTAATGTTTTGATCCAAACCAATCCATTTTTGGTGCTCAACTTTCACTTGTTGACAATTCAGGCATTTAGCCACAAATTCCAAAATCTCATTCTTCATCGCATTCCACCAATAGACCTCTTGCAAGTTGCAATACATCTTGGTGGCTTCCAGGTGAATAGAATACTAAGAACTCTGAGCTTCTATCAAAATCTGATTCCACAACTCATCAACATTCAAAACACATAATCGACGTTAATATCAAAGGACACCATCTCCCCCATGGGAGAAAACGTCAATGGATTTTTTGAAAACCAAATTCTTTAAGTCAACCACTACTGGATCAAGATCTTGCTTAGCCTTCACATCCAGTACAAAAGACTATTTGGAACCATTATGAATAACTACACCACCTTCATTGGAATCAACAAATTGAACACCCAATCGGGCCAATCTATGAAAATCACAAACTAATTCCTTATTATCCTTAATATTAGTAACACTACTGATGTGAGGCTAAAAATACATATTTTTAATCATTATTTTCTCACATTTTTTATTTATTTTTGTCCTTTTTGAGCATAAATTTTATGAATTGTGCTAAATTGTGTATTTTATTTGTAGGATTAAATTGGTGGAAAGATAAATAAGTTTGGAGCTAAAATGAATAAAAGATTGAAGATTCAAGAAGGAAATCAAACAGACAGCTTAATAGATTAAATTTAATAAAATAATATATTTCTATATATGAGGAAAAAGGCTGCGAACAATTTGCAATTGAAATTGGGTACTACTGCTGCCATATGTCAGCAGCTGGAGGGCTCATATTAGTATGAAAGGCGGCGAGCAACGAGAAAGTCCAGAAATACGCGTACAGTGGAAAACCCAATTTAATTGGGTTTTGTTTTCCTAATTTGTCTTGAACTCAATAATTTTATTTAGGGTTTCTCTATCAATAAATAGGGAATGAAAAATTATTCTTAAAAGGGAGGAAAGTGAAGAACCAAGATACAAGAGACAATATAAATTTTCTTCTAGCTTAGGAACTTTGGAAGAGCCGTCGTGAAGGCCGTAGAATTGTGGTTTATTCTTTCTTCTCCTTTATTATTTATTTGTATTTGTGATTGATAAAAGATTGTTTAGCTATTGTTCTTAACTTTTTATGATTAACACAAGCATATTTATTTTAATGAATTTTGATTGTGTTCTTGAGATAATGAGTAGCTAACTTTCATAACTAGGGTTGTGGGAACCATAAGCGATTAACACAGTATGAATAATAACTAAGTAATTCGTGAATAGTGCTGAAGCATGCATTGATAATTCTTTCGTCTAGAAGTCTTTTTAACGGTGGCCAACGTTAGAACTCGCCTTGTTGCTACTTGCCGGACCAAGGAGGTAATCAACAAGAAAAGAATTATCAACATAGATTTAGTGTG
>JAJOOB010026683.1:0-21551 GCA_029582485.1 Solanum tarapatanum
TGTCGTACGACAATACTCCATCATGACATGGATATCTCAAGGCTTATGGTGTACACTCAACAAATTGAGGAGTCAAAACTCAAGGAAAAGAATAGGGAAGTCAAAAGAGCTAGAATCGGTGATGGGAATTTCTCAAATGCTAGGTCGAATGGACAAGGTCGACCAAGGTTTAGGCAAAGGCTTTCCAACCAAGGCTCCTCTGGGTTAACAATGATAGGGTTTCCAACCCTAAACCTCAAAGAGGTAATAGTGGTGATTCTTATATGGCTAGCCCTAATTGTGCAAAGTGTGGAAGAAAGCATGATGGTAAGTGCCTAGTTAGCACCAATGGGTGTTTTAGTTGTGGGAAGATTGGCCACAAGATGAGAGATTTTCCGATGCTCAAGGTTAAGGGAAGAGAAGATAAACAAACTCCTCCAAGCGGTTCAAACTCTACTGCCCAACTACTTTTATGCTCTTCAATCTCGAGTTGACCAAGAGAGCTCCCCGAATGTGATGACCGGTATGTTAAAAGTCTTTCTTATTGATATATATGCCTTGTTAGATCCCGGTTCTACTGTGTCCTTTGTGACACCTTATATGGCCATGAAGTTTGATATGCTCCCCTAAGTGTTATTAGAACCTTTTTTGGTCTCTACCCCAGTTGTTAATTCTATGATGGCTAGGAGGGTTTATAGAAGTTGTCCCATTTCCTTGTCCCATAGAGTTACTTTGGTGTATTTGGTAGAGTTAGACATGTTAGACTTTGATGTGATTTTGGGTATGGATTGGTTACATGTATGTTATGCCTCTATTGATTGTAGGACTCGGGTGATTAGATTCCAATTTCAAAATTATCCTATCTTAGAGTGGAAAGGAGGAAATCATATGCCTAGAGGTCAAATTATCTTTTGTCTTAAATCTAGGAAGATGATCTCCAAAGGGTGTATTTACCATTTTCTTAGGGTGAGGAATGTTGAATCTGAAACCCCTTCTCTAGAGTCGATTTTGATAGTTAATGAGTTCCTGAAATTTTTCCCCAATGATTTGCCCGGTATTTCTCCCAAACGGGAAATAGATTTTGGTATTGACCTTTTATCGGATACGCAACTTATCTCAATTCCTCCTTATAGAATGGCTCTGGTGGAGTTAGAAGAGTTGAAGAAGCAACTAAGGATTTACTAGATAAAGGTTTCATCCGATCGAGTATCTCTCCATAGGGTGCTCCCGTGTTGTTTGTTAGAAATAAAGATAGGTCTCTTAGAATGTGCATCGATTATCGTCAATTGAATAAAGTGACCATCAAGAATAATTATCCTCTCCCAAAGATAGATGACTTGTTTGACCAACTTCAAGGGACTAGCTATTTCTCTAAGATTGATCTTCGTTCGGGTTATCACCAATTGAGGGTGAGAGGGGTTGATATTCCAAAGATGACCTTTAGAACTCGATATGGTAATTATGAGTTTGTGGTGTTGTCATTTGGGTTGACTAATGCTCCGGCAGCATTTATGGATTTGATGAATAGGGTATTTAGACAATACCTTGATATGTTTGTGATTGTGTTTATCGATGATATATTGATCTATTCAAGGAGTGAGAATGAACATATGGACCATTTGAGAATTGTGTTACAAGTTCTTAAGGACCAACATCTTTTTGCAAAGTTTAGTAAGTCCGAATTTTGGTTAAGGTCCGTATCTTTCATTGGTCATATTGTGTCAAGCAAGGGTATTGAGGTAGATCCTAAGAAGGCGGATTCGGTCAAGAGCTGTCCTAGACCTCTAACTCCCTACGACATTAGAAGCTTTTTGGGTTTGGCCGGTTACTATAGGAGGTTTGTTGAGGGGTTTTCCTCCATTGTTTCTCCGTTGATGGCTTTGACTCAAAAGAAGGCTAAGTTTGTGTGGTCGGAAGCTTGTGAGAAAAGTTTCCAAGAGTTGAAAGATAGACTTACTTCTGCGCCGGTATTGACCTTACCGGAAAGTACAAATGGTTTTGTGGTATATTGTTATGCCTCTAGAGTGGGGTTGGGATGTGTGCTCAAGCAAAATGGAGAAATGATTGCCTATGCTTCAAGACAGCTTAAAGTCCATGAGTGGAATCATCCAACCCATGACCTTGAATTAGCGGCGGTTCTGTTTGCCTTCAAAATATAGAGGCATTATTTGTGGGGTCCATGTGGATGTCTTCACCGATCACAAGAGTCTTCTATATGTGTTTATTCAAAAGGACTTGAATCTTCGACAATGAAGGTGGTTAAAATTATTGAAGTATTATGATATGAGTGTCCTTTACCACCCCGACAAAGCTAATGTGCTAGCGGATGCACTTAGTAGATTGTCTATGGGTAGTGTGGCTCATGTAGAGGATGAAAAGAAAGAATTGGCTCGTGATGTGCATGGGTTGGCTCAGCTAGGTGTTCAACTAGTGGATTCCACTAAAGGTGGTGTCATGGTCCATTATGGTTCCGAATCATCCTTTGTGATGGATGTGAAGTCTAAGAAAGATCTTGATCCTATATTAATTGAGTTGAAAGAGTCAGTACTCAAGAAGTCCGTTGAGGCTTTCTCCCAAAGGGGAGATGGGGTGCTTAGGTACCAAGGTCGGTTATGTGTTTCAGATGTTGATTGTTTGAGGGAACAATTTTAGAGGAAGCTCATAATTCTTGATATTCTATTCATTCGGGAGCCACCAAGATGTACCATAATCTACGGGAAGTCTATTGGTGGAATGGTATGAAGAATGATATAGCGGGATTTGTAGCTAAATGTCCTAATTGTCAACAAGTTAAGGTTGAGCATCAAAGGCTGGGAGGCTTGTCCCAAGATATAAGTATTCCCACTTGGAAGTGGAAAGATGTGAATATGAACTTTATTGTGGGTTTGCCTCGCACCCGAAGACAACATGATTCAATTTGGGTCATTATAGATCGGATGACAAAATCAGCCCACTTTATTCCTATCAAGATTTCTTATTCGGCAGAAGACTATGCTAAGTTGTATATAAGGGAAATAGTAAAATTGCATGGAGTTCCTCTATCTATTATTTCTGATCGAGGTACTCAATTTACATCTCACTTTTGGAAGTCATTCCAAAGAGGGCTTGGTACTAAGGTTGAGCTTAGCACGGCTTTTCATCCCCAAACCAATAGGCAAGCGGAGCGTACCATCCAAACATTGGAAGATATGTTAAGGGCATGTGTTATAGATTTCAAGGTCAATTGGAATCACCACTTGCCATTAATAAAGTTTGCCTACAATAATAGTTATCACTCAAGTATCGGCATGGCTCCCTTTGAAGCCTTGTATGGTAGGAGATGTAGGTCTCTGGTTGGCTGGTTTGAGATCGGTGATGTAGCTTTGATAGGTCCCAAGCTAGTTTATGAAGCCATTGAGAAAGTTTGGCTTATTAGAGGAGGTTGAGAACGGCTCAAAGTAGACAAAAGTCTTATGCCGATGTGAGAAGAAAGGATCTAGAATTTGAAGTTAATGATTGGTTCTATTTGAAAATCTCACCCATGAAGGTGTGATAAGATTAGGCAAGAAAGAGAAATTTAGTCCCCGATATGTAGGCCCATACCAAATTTTGAAATGAGTTGGTAAAGTTGCATATGAGTTGGATTTGCCAAATGAGTTGGGCCCCCCATTCATCTAGTATTTCATGTTTTCATGATCAAGAAGTGTATTGGAGATCCGGCATCCATTATTCCCCTAGAAGGATTGAGAGTTGACAAAAGTCTTTCATATGAAGAGGTTTCGGTAGAGATCCTAGACCGGCAAGTCAAGAGATTGAGAAACAAGGAAATAGCTTTCGTGAAAGTTTTATGGAAAAATCATTTAGTTGAGGGTGCTACTTGGGAGGCCGAGGCCGATATGAAGTCTCGATATCCTCATCTCTTTCCTTCTACTCCTATTCAAGCTTGAGATAAGTAGTTCCTCTCGAGTTCCCTTGTTTGGGAGTCATTTGTGTTATTTGTGTTTTCCATGATTTCCTTATGTTATGCATGTTCTTGAAGAAATTCATGTTAGTAAGAAAATAAGTTTTTATGATTGATTTTCCTCATATTGTTGTGCATTGAATATGTGTTGCCTAATTGACTTCATGAGTTGAATTGATGGACATGCTTTAGTATGCTTTTGAGAGTAATTGCATATTGGGTCCATGATATTGTGTTGTGCATGCTTTTAGTTGGAGAAGGTAGTTTATCCTATGAATATGAGAAATGCTAAAATTTCATGCATAATGGGTTGTTAGATGTAGTTCCTACTTCCTTGGGTTGCATTGATTATGTTTGAGATGGAGTTGATGTTTCCTCCTTTGAATTGTACATTATTTTGATGTTTCATGCATGATGGGCTGCTAGTTTTGAGTCTTTACTTCCGTAAGGTGTCTAGATCATCATTGGAAGACGAATGTTCCAAAGGGGGAGATATTGTAACACCTCGGAAACTAGTAGACTAAACTATAGCTTGACGTGAGGGTTAGAGTTGTGAATAACTCCCGGTACTTAAAATTAAGGGTTTGGGTTAAAACGTCAAGGTACAACTCCCCAAGGACCAACCATGGGTCCTTGAGGAGGACCCTAAGAAAGCTGCCCAAAACAGTGACCCACGAAGCGGACCCACGCCCTATAGGTCCACCCACGCCTCGTGGGTGAGGGGTCGTGGTTCAAGGTCCCAAAAATAGTGCCACAAACACCCACCCATGGAGGACCAGCACACCATATGGGTCCACCCACGAACCATCAATGGTGGGTTGTGGGTGAGGCCTGGAACAACTTTTTGGCAGTTAAGTTTTGGGGCACTTTGGGGTTTTTCGGTTTTAGTTAATATTAAGTGATGTTGTTTTATTCTAAATTAGACTAACTATATATTGATTTAAGACCCCTAAATTTAGTCATCTTCCTCGTAATTCCAAAATCCCAAATCAAAACCAACTTTTCCCTAAATATTCTCTCTCTAGAACTTCAAGGAAGAAGAAGAAGGAAGTTGGAGATAGGGTTCTAGGAGCAAGGTTTTCTTCTCAAATTCATTGGATTTCATTGCTAAGGTATGGTAGCTCTTCATCCATGGATATAATACATCCATGCAGCCCCTTCGAAATCCCCAATTTCAAAGTTAGAAATCCCAAAAGTTAGTGTTTGACTTCAATCTCATGATTTATGTTTTATTATGGATAAATTGATGATTTTATATGGTTTTATGTTGAATTCCCCATGAATCCATGAATTTCCCTATTCTCCCAATTTGGATCTCAAAGTGTGGGTCTTAATTGATGCAAGTAGAATATAATAGAATTATGCATGTAGTAATTGAACTACTTGAATTTTGTTAGTATCCATGTCTAATGTAGTAATTTTAGATGTGTTGATGGAATATGATCTTTGATCCTTGAAGGGTAAAGTAGGTGAATTATGCATGATTATGAGATTTATGTATATGTTTTATGAACACTTTGAGAATAAAGTGATTATGATTATGATCTAGTTGTTGTGTTGTTGAAAGGTTATCCTTATAGACACACCTATGTAAGAATATGATATGATGTGAAAGGTTTTCTCACAACGTGATGATTCTAAGGTTCAAAGGCTATTCTCACCTATTAAATCTATGAGCTATAGAATGAATTATGTTGGATTGAGTGTCAAGACATTCTTCCTTGAATATGAACTTAAGTCAAGACTTAATATGTAATACATGAGAATTAATGCTTAGCACCGAGTGGCTATGAATATGAAATGGAAGATTTTACACTAGTTGAGTCCGGCTTCACAATGAAAGCTTTTACCTTAGTTGAGTCCGGCTTTCCAAATGGGTTCCTTCTACCTTAGTTGAGTCCGTATTTCCAAAGTATGTATCTCATGAGATGGAAACCTTCTACCTTAGTTGAGTCTAGGTTTCTAGTAGCAGTCTCCTTATCCCATAAACTATGTTCCCTCATAGGTATTAAGATAATGGATCCACCTAAGCTAAGAGTATGGTTCTACCTTAGGCAAGTAGGACTATCCCTTTTCGATGTGGGGTAGACACCTGATCCCATGGTAAGCTCACATGGTCTATGTTTGTAAGGCATATTCCCTATTATGACAATAGTATGAACAAGAATATCAATTATGAACTATAGCTACTTAAGAAGCTTTACTTAGTTTGGGTGAGATTATGGGATATTATCCATGCATTGGACAAATATGCTTTGAGGGTATTTATGATATGTTCCTCTTATGATATGATGATCTCTGAGTTGATTATGCTTATGACTTATGGTGTCCACTATCTTCAAAATGATGCTTTAACTTAGTAAATTTCATGCATTCAACTAAAATGTCCCTTTTAGCATGTTTTCAATATTTTTATGCATGGCTATCATAGTTAGTGCATTATTGTAATAACCCATGCTTTTGCTACATTTTCCCAAAGTGTAGGGTCCGGTTCTCAAGGTGGTCATCATTGTGGATAAAGCTTAGATTTGCTTATTCTCCTAGCTTGTTGGTAAGTCCTCATGATTCGAGGACGGATGTTATCTTTGTAGTTCCTTTCTTGTATTCCCTTTTCGGATTATGTTGTATGGGTTGTGTCCCTATTTGATTCAAGTATTGTAAAGATGGCTATGTTAAGACAAGTCTAGACTTTCGCTTTCCTTTATGAAATTTTGGGCTTGAAATGCGTTTTTACTCTTTATTTTTCTATGCTTATGTTATGATATATTAAGTGGCTTACATGTTGCCTTTTGGGGTTCTATGTGCCTTGTTACATCTAGGGGGTACCCCTGGGTCGTGACAACCATCCTTAGTCTACTTAGAGTAATTTCATTCGAGGAAGAATGTTTCCAAGGGGGAGATACTGTAACATCCCGCCTTAGAAAGAGCTAAAATTAGAAAGAACTAAATTGGAAATAGAAAAATCTGAAATTTTGCAAGTTATGTTTAAGTTGTGAGTTATAAGTTTTGGGTCACCTTTAAACGACCATAACTTTCAGTATAAGATGAGTTAGGTGACCCATAAAATATCAAATGAAAGGTCTTGTAATCCTCTTTCCAATGCTACCGAGTTGGATAATTTCCAAGCTCGTATGAGGGAGATATGCCTGTTTGAAAGAAGGTTGTCTAGTTAAGGAAAGTTACCTAAAAATATGAGGGGTATTTTGGTCTTTTAATTTCCCAATCAGATTAATTCAATTTGTAGTAATATTTTGGGGTCAAATCTGATTTGGATCAGTTTTCATAAATCAAAATACGCTTAGGGTTTTGAGAGGAGTTCAAGAAGAGGAGAAAAGGAGAAAAGTTCAAGGCGTTCGTAAAGATTCTTGAGTTTTGTTGCAGATTTCGCCAAGGTCATGTTATTTTCAGCGCAAATTCATTCTTAAAGTTGAAGGTTTTGAGTTCTTGCTGAGTTTTCTTGGAATACCTTTCATAATCTTGATTGTTGGGATTTCGGTGAGTTCTTGAGACAAGTGTTAGTGTTTTTAGGGTTGTTTCGAGTAGATTATTGTGCACATACATTGAGTATTCGATTCTAAGTGATTGGGGAAGAAACCATTCGATTCTAGTCGAATTAAGGTCAGAAAACGAGTAGAAAAATTTGTCTGAATTGTCTGAGGAAATGGTAACACGGCGCGCCACAGATGCGCCAGCACTGCGCCAGAAATGGGTCTCTAAACTTAGGGGCTGGCTCCCCGCGCCAGTAGTGCGTCCGGGTCATCTGCCTCCACCCTTTTTCCGTTGTTTAGCCTGCCTAATTTCTCTTAAAGTGTACATTCACTCCCTATTGATTCTAGCTACTCTAAGCATCTAGAAATCATTCACAACGTGAATCATAACCTTGAATTCATAATTCAAATTCAAGGTAGAGTTAAGAGTCACGTCTTGAGAATTCTTCCAGTCATTTCAAAAGTCTTTTACAAATTGTTTTTGAACTTGTTTTAAGACTTGAATGAAGGAAGAGTAGAGCTGACTTCATTTTCTTTAAAATGATATATGGGAACTAAGTATTCCCAAGAGAAATGTTTTTACATTTAAGAACAGAGGAACACTAATTTCCAAAAGAGTTCATGAGCAGTTTTTTGTACTATCTCTTTTAAGAGAAAAAACCTTTTGAGTAATAAACTCAAAGTTGAGGAAGAGTAAATATTTTCTTTAAAACATAATGAGCTAAGCTATATTTTGTGAGTGGTATTGAGCACCGATATAGGGGAGAGTTCTAACAACTCACAGCCCCCTTAAACCATGTAGCCAACGTGGGTAGAAAGGTTCATACTTTTTAGATGATTCTTTATTTATTTTTAGCATAGACTAGTGTATCCACTTAGTTAGTAGGTTTTATATCCTGGCAAAGTATAGGACAGTTCTAACAGTGTGGGCAAGACGTTGTATCACCACATAGCTTATAGTGATGATTGTCGGTTAGAGAATCTCCCAAACAGAGTTATTTTGTATTTTTGCATACAAACTGAGTTATTATTATATTTTTCAATACATTGAGTTGCTATCTATTGTTTTAAAAGCTTTTCTTTATATTGCATCTTTATCACTACTTTATATTAAAATGAGTTGAGATGAGGTAAGTGTTTCTTTAGTTCTAGTTCAAGATTATGTCATGTTTTAGAATTCCCCTCACATGCTCGTACATTCCATGTACTGACGTCATTTGGCATCTTTTATGATGCAGATACAGGTAACCAAGATCAGCGCTTCGTTGATCCAGTTGAGTTCTAGAGTTGTTGATTAGCCTCTTTGCTTCCGAAGGATCCCTTGTTTACTTTCAGTCATTTCATTTTGTTATTTGGATGTCGTGGGTCTTGTCCCGACGTCCATCTCAGTTAGTAGAGGCTTCATAGATAGATAGACGTTAGTTCATGAGTCTTGTTCATTTCAGTTGTTATGTTCCAGACTTGAGTTGCCGTTGAGGCCAGTTTGAATGTATATTTCTAAATATTCTGAGTTTGCTTTTGAGACAGTTGAGCAAAGTTTGTCTTTTAAGTTCATCTTATTTATGAGCAAGTCTTCCGCAATACCTTTTATAAATGATATTTTCCCCCTTACTTATTGGGATAATGAAAAAATTATTGGTACTTGGAACAATAAGCCTTTTATACTTAAATATATTACAAAACCTTTTACGAAGATGATTAATGAATTAACCTCAAAAATGATTTTTAAAAAATAATCAGGTCAGCTTTTTAAAGGGGGAAATCAATAGCATTGAAATTGATAATACTCTTCAGAATCCTAAATTGCAGGACAAGATTGCTTTATTACAGAATCAAGTTTCCCTTGAGATATGTGGGGATCATCCTAATACTTGTTGGAATAGAAAG
Organism: Solanum tarapatanum; assembly: GCA_029582485.1. Classification (NCBI taxonomy): domain Eukaryota; kingdom Viridiplantae; phylum Streptophyta; class Magnoliopsida; order Solanales; family Solanaceae; genus Solanum; species Solanum tarapatanum. Next base: position 9,295 of record JAJOOB010026683.1, read on the forward strand.
AAGAATTTGGTAAGTCTTCCTTATGAAGAAAGCTTCGTGGAAGATAATATTCCCACAAAAGCAAGACCTTGCTAGATGAATTCTGATTATCTGGAATTATGCAAAAAAGAGATTGAGTCTTTGCTTCAGAAAGGCCTTATAAGGCATTCCAAGTCTCCATGGTCTTGTACAACTTTTTATGTTAATAAACATAATGAGCAAGAAAGAGGTGCCCCCAGGTTGGTCATCAATTATAAACCGCTTAATAAAGCACTTCGATGGATCAGGTATCCAATTCCTAATAAGAAGGATTTATTAGATAGGTTTTATGACGCCATAATATTCTCTAAATTTGATTTGAAATCATGTTAGTAGCAGATCCAGTTAGCGGAATCTGACAGGTTCAAAACAACTTTTAATGTCCCCATGGGATAGTTTGAATGGAACGTTATGCCATTTGGTTTAAAGAACGCTCCGTCAGAATTTCAAAAGATTATGAATGATATCTTTATGCCTTATAGTAATTTTATTATAGTCTACATAGACGATATTCTAGTATTGTCAAAAAATATAGAAACTCATTTTAAGCATCTTAATTTATTTAAGAAAATTATTTTTCAAAATGGTTTAGTTCTATCGAGTCCAAAAATGGCCTTGTTTCAAACAAGAGTCAGGTTTTTAGGACATTTTATTGAGAAAGGTAATATCAGTCCTATTAATAGGAGTATAGAGTTTGCTTCTAAATTTCCTGATATTATCATTAATAAAACTCAATTGCAGAGATTTCTTGAAAGTCTGAATTATGTCACCCCTTTTATAAAGGATTTAGCTATTGATACATCTATACTTTACGACAAGCTTAAGAATAACCCAAAAGCATGGTCAAATGATCATACTGAAGCTATCAAGAAGATTAAGGAGAAGGTTAAGAATCTTCCTTGTCTTACATTGGCCAATCCAAATTGGAAAAAGACGGTCGAAACGGATGCTTCAGATATAGGATATGGTGATGTTCTAACACAATATGGCCCTAACAATATACGACATTATATTGTCCAATTCTATTCTGGGAAATGGAACGCGGCCTAGAAAAATTATGCCACTATAGCTAAAGAAATTTTGGCTATAGTGAAAAGTGTTTTGAAATTTCAAGGAGATCTTTATAATCAAAAGTTTTTTATAAAAACTGATTGTCAAGTTGCTAAGTTTATGTTTAATAAAGATTGTAAACATGATGTTTCTAAACAAATGTTTGCAAGATGGCAACTCTGGCAAAACCTACTGATCTTGATCCCAGACAAGGAATTTGTTCCTCGATAAAGCCTACTTCCGGGGTCCATTTATGAATCCAGGGAATAGAAAATTCTATGAAGAAGTAGATTTGGTCAATTTGTTCCATATAACAAATATGATCTTCGTGGTATAAATTATTAAGGTTTGGTGAAACCGTAACCCATTCTTTGTATAACTTTAGAAAGGGGTTAGGCAAAATCTTTGTCGTCGAACCGTGGTATGACCACCAGTTCAAGAACCAATTTGGGAGTGGTTGCACAAATCTTAATAAACCAAGTATTATTGTGCCTCTCATTATTATAGTAGAGGACTTTACTGAAGGCATTAATATAATCCCAATATGTAAAAGAAGTGGGAACCTTATTCAGGCTGATTTTCTTTTCTTTCATCGAGGAAATTCCCCAATCTTCTATTGATATAATCTTCTTAATAATCATTTTAGAGAAGTTATAAACATTCTCGCTGGTATTGTATCCTGAGAAGTGCTGAAATTCAACACTACCAGTGTTCATCAGAATGGTCTCATAGTACGATCGGGTTTTGTATGACTCACCCGGGAAATATAATTCGTTAATCAAATAGCGCTGGAATATCTTCCAGGGTTCATCTTTTCTCTGAATTTCAGAGTTCTCTAAAAGAAATATCATTTATTTCTTTGTTACATGTTCGTATGATTTGATATCATCAACATCGTCTTTAGCGATAGAGGAAAAAGTATCACTTTGCTTCTTTGACAAATATGTCTGTTGCTCTGCGTACAATGGGCTACTTTCCAGAATATCTTCCAGGTGCACGGATGACGATGTCATATTCTGAGATATCTTCGAGCTTATCAAGCTCATGCCCCCTCGCTGCAAAATCAGGAAGCTCGAAAAGGATCAGTATGATGATCCTGACGATGATCCGGGGGATGATCTTCCCCATCCACGTGGGTTATTTCCCTTGCCTCGACCCTTGGTCACCAAGGAGGGTCCATTCTACAAACAAAACATTTTGTTTTAATAATCAAGGAGATCATAAGAATCATAATAATTCTGATAATAATAATTCTCGTCATCAAAATTGATGACTTCTTCAATATTATGAATTGTGAAGATATCCATCATCATGCCATCTATAATTTTCCATAGAATGAGTTCTTGTACATCTAGGTTGAGCGAAACTACTTTCAATATTATAACCAAAGTTTTATTAGTAAAGAAAGGAGATAGAAAGCTCATTGTGAAGAAGATAGATATTCTCTGGATAAGAAATCTGAAAGAGAGTTATCACTCCCTTTATGATAATGAATTTCAAAATCGAAGGGGGCTGGTTGTGCCTGCCACCTGGCGAATATCAACTTTGATGCATCATGTTTGAAATCTTTATCAAACATATATTTGACAGATTGCGCATCCATTTTTATTAAAAACTTTTAATTGTATAAATCATCTTGAAATTTTAATACGCATTTGACGATGGTTAACATTTCATGCACTACCGTAGCATATTTTTTCTGTGTATCGCTCCATTTTCCAGAATGAAATCGAATCAGATATTCATTTTTGTCTATTACCAACCTGGAAACACCATGTTCTTTTTCAGCTGCATTATCGACATAAAATGTAGTACAAGACCAAGGAGATTTTGAAGGTTTTATCAAACCCTTTTGTAATAAGCTATCAATTTCCTTTTTGCAGAATTCAACCAATTCGATGTTCATCTGACAAGGACGAGACTTGGTAGGAATATAATCCCTAGAGAAATTATCTTCATATGGAAGAGTCACAATATGCTTTTTTCGATTCCAAAAAGCACTAGGATGATCAGCACAAATATCAATGGTCATTTGTTTGGAAATTAATTTAATTTTTCCTGTACTTTAGTAGATTTCAAAGTATCAAATATGTTCATACTAAATAATTCAAGTTGTAACGAATCAACATGCTTTTGTTTCATATTAATTAAAGAATTAATATCACGAGAAATAGGATCAGTGATAAAAGTATAACTAATATCATGGTCTTTGTAAGTAGCAGAAAAACCTTTAGCCGTTATGCTGGTAAAAGGGTAAATAGCATTTATAAAAGGAGTTCCAAGTATAATTGGAGGGTGTAACTGATTTTTTATCAAGAAAAAGAAATACGGAATGCAAACTTTATTTTGGCAAATACTCGTATTAGACAATTTATACTTTATATCTAAAGCATGTCTAGAAGCAGATCTGACCATATGAGTTGTTTTCTCAAAATATTTGGTAGGTACAAGACCTTCCTGAATGCAACTCACAACGGCTCCACTATCAATCATAGCAACATCAGTTATAGAGAAAGTATTATCAATTAATATGGTGCATTTAACATACCATTTATGAGCGGTAACGATTTGCATCATACATAAAAGCATCCCTTGTCTGGGATGATGACGATGATGATTGTTGTTGTTGTTGTTGTTATAATAAAATCTCAGAAAAATATGCTAGAAGGCCAGTTCAAAGGATGTACTACTATCCTAGACCAACTCCAAGATGTATTGTTGGAGGAGCATGAACACATTATAACTAATAGTTATAATGGAAAGGAAATCGATGAATGGAACATAGATGGTTATACAGATAGACAGATTTATACAACGATGCATCATATGCTAATGTACAGTACTATCTGTAAGACCAACAAGAATAGTGATAAGACTATTGTTGATATGATAACAACATGATTTACAAGTCAACTAAAAGGTTTAGTAACAAATTTTAAAATAAAAGGTTTATTATTCCAAGTACCAATAATTTTTTCATTATCCATATAAGTAAGAAGAAAAATATCATTTATAAAAGGTATGCCTAAAATAATTTGACTAGTAATATTTTTTACTAAAACAAAGCTTTGAGGAACACAATTTTTTCCTTTGCAAATAAAAGCTTTAGCCAATTTAAATTCAATATTCATTTTACTCCCATTTGCTGGACGAAGACTATGAGTAGTTTTATGAAAATACCTCGAAGGAATCAGTCCTTCCTAAATACAATTTAAATCAGCAGCACTATCAATGAGAGCAATACATTCTTTATTATAATTACTTTCCCCTTCTGAAAAGTTATCAACTTTTATTGGCTTCAAGCTACCATCCTTGAATTTCTTTTCCAAGAAATTCTCAAGATTCGAATAGTCCTTTAACTTGAAATCCTCAATATCCGGGGGAGGCTGGATGCTATAATGAGCAATCTTCTCTTTTCCTTTGGAATTGAAATTTATCATAGAGATAAGTTTATCAACTTTATCGTGAAGAGAAACAATATGCTCACCTAACATGCTCATATAAATATTTGCATAATTACCTTGCTTAATAATGGCATTAATATGTTGTGTAGTAACAAGAGCAGTATCATTTTCAAATAAATTTGAAAAAGCATTGAAGTTAACAATCCTATCATTGTTATTAATTTGAAAAGATTGTAATGGAGGAAAAACGGATTTGGTAACTTCTCCATTACTTAGTGTAAATTCGATCGTGGAGATATAATTGTGAACATGTTTGCACATAAACCAAGGAAAAAAGATATTAGAGAATTTTGTTCTGATTCAATAAGATCTTTATAAAATTCTTCTTGAAAATCAAATTGTTCCTCATCATTAAAATTGTTGAAGAACCATTTTCGGAAAGGTTTCCATTTAGATCGTCTAAAATCTTTAGAAATCTTTACTCTTGCCGGGGAACCCAGCCTAAAATCAATCTATTTTTTAGACATCATAAAAATAGTTTATGTAGATAATCCATCTGGAAAATTCATTTCAGATTCAGTTATATCTAAATCCGAGCTGGGCCTGGGGACAGGTCTAGCAATATTATCTCTATCAATTTTTATATTATCACATTTATAATTTTCTCTAATTTGAGAAGTAGATGCTCTAGAAGGAACTTGTACGATATAATCAACAAGAGATATATAAGAAGAGTTAGATCTAGTAATTATAGAAGACATGCTACGGTTATCAATTCTATCAGTTCCTACAAAAGAAGGTTCATATACCATGGCAGAAGTAAAAAACCTCTTGCTAGAAAGGAAAAAACTTATAAGTTCTCCTACTACGATCAGTGATCTTAAGCAAGAGATTAATAATCTTAAGGATGACATTCTTCGCCTTAAAGAAAAGAATGATGTTTGCAAGGTGGCAAGCTTTATTAGCCCCTTTTGATTTTAATTAAAAATCTTGACATAGATATTGGAGATAATATTTCTATGACATCAGCAAGTCACACCAATCAGGATAAATTCTTCTTGAAAACCAAACCGTTCCTCATCATTAAAATTGTTGAAGAACCATTTTCAAAAAGATTTCCATTTAGATCGTCGAAAATATTTAGCAATCTTTGCTCTTGCCGAAGAACCCGGACTAAAATCAATCTGTTTTTTAGACATCATAAAAACAGTTTATGTAGATAATCCATCTGGAAAATTCATTTCAGATTCAGTTATATCTAAATTCGAGCTGGGCCTGGGGACAGGTCTAGCAATATTATCTCTATCAATTTTTATATTATCACATCTATAATTTTCTCTAATTTGAGAAGTAGATGCTCTAGAAGGAACATGTACGATATAATCAACAAGAGATATATAAGAAGAGTTAGATCTAGTAATTATAGAAGACATGATATATGGTTATCCATTCTATCATCTATGCTAATTGGATCAGAAAATCTAATTTTAACAGTTCCATCATTCAACTGTTCAATTTCTGAAACCTCGTTATTAATATTATTTTTAGGTTGGGTAGCACCCTCAATAACCCACTCCTGTGAAAAATCAATTTCTTCCCACCTGATAGGTCTTCTGGTAACTACCTTGGATTTTCCAAAATTAGTTTCTATAAGAATAGTTTCATTTTTTAAATCAATAACTTTGCACATAGGGTTCAAAGTATGCAAGAATTTATAATAGATTCTATAACAAACAACTTCAGTACCAGGCATATAATCATAACCATGAAGTTTGACATTTAACATTAAAGAGCTTAATGAGTTCTCATCCTGTAAGGAAATCTGCAAATTATGATAAGCATTAAAATAAACTGGTCCATACGCAAGACTAGTTTGAATCAAACCCTATAAGGGATTTCTTCCGGTTATGGTTTCTACAATCTCATAAGGCTGCTATAAAACTTTCCGGCAGACCTCGTAAAGTAAGGGACTTAAATGCCACCTGTACTAAACCAATATGCATAAATCGGTAAATATCCCTATAAGGGGCCAAATCATTCTCAGATAATAATCTAAAAGTCTGATGATCACTATCAATAGTAATAGTTTCCTCTGTGGTTTTAACCACCTATTTGAGACCAAGTTTCTCAAAAGTTCCCATCTAATATATTATTCTGGGAGATATTTTAGGAATAGTCCACTTATTAAGTAGATCAAGATGATGTGGTATATCATATTCCTCTTTTCTACTATTTTAACAGTAGATTTTTTCTTTATGATATTCATAATGAAAACAGTGTGTTGAACTATATCACATATAGCTACTGTAAGTGCATGGCTCTGATACCATATGATAAACGGATTGATCAGTTAGGCTACAAGGAACCTTTACGAATGTAAGTAGTCCTAGCAATAGTTAATGAAAGTCAATGAAAACCCCTACTATCCGGGTCCGCCCTGCACCTTCCCTGGCCAACGGGTAATCCAACGGATTTCTTCGACAGTCTTTCATAAACTTTCACTAACCTGCCTGGATAACTTACATCTGACCTTAGTCTAACTGTTCAAACTGTCTTCATAATAGACACAAACGTCATATCTTATAGTAACTTAGTATGCTATAGCTCAACACAAATAATTTAGCCTATCATTTAGGCTAAGTACATAAAGAAATATTTAAAAAATAAGGAATAGTACCTGGAGCAAGCTCCAAACCCGTCGATGTACAAACTCAACTGAAAGCTTTTTATTTAAACTTGGAAACTTACAAAAGGGAAATATTACAATACTTTAGAGAGAGAGATAGAAAGAGAGAGAGGGGGGTTTCTAAAACTTGTCTCTTTACTAAAACCATACATCCTCTTATATAGAGGTAGAAAAACGAATAAAAAGGATGGCCTACAATCTTTACAATGGCCAATAATAAAGAGATACGGCTGACAAACAAGTGTGGCCTTCTCCACTATCTATTATGGTCGACACGGCTTCTTCTAATGTGGTTATTGAAGTTAGACTCGATAATATCGAAAGAATTAAGTATTTGGGTGATAACTCAGAATCTTCTTCGTCTATGGAAGAAGAAAGCAATAATCTTGATTTTATGAAAAATCTTTATTCTAAAAATGATAAAAGAGATTTTTTACAAAGCCTTAAAGCTTTTACATCTCAAAAGTTTAATACTAAAATTACTCTTTTTATTGATTGTAATTATAAGAAAGAATTTATTGCTCTCATTGATAGTGCTGCTGATTTAAAATTGTATTCAGGAAGGACTGATTCCTTTGAGATATTTTCATAAAACTACCCACAGTCTTCGTTCAGCAAATGGGAGTAAAATGAATATTGATAGACATTCAATAATAAAAAGAGATTTTACACTAAGTAATGGAGAAATTACCAAATCAGTTTTTCCTCCATTACAATCTTTTCAAATTAATAAAAATGATAGGATTGTTAACTTCAATGCTTTTTCAAAATTATTTGAAAATGATACTGCTCTTGTTACTACACATCATATTAATGTCATTATTAAGCAAGGTAATTATGCAAATATTTATATGAGCATATTAGGTGAGCATATTGTTTCTCTTCACAATAAAGTTGATAAACTTATCTCTATGATAAATTCCAATTCTAAAGGTAAAGGGAAGATTGCTCATAATAGCATCCAGCCTCCCCCAGAGATTGAGGATTTTTAGTTTAACAGCTTCAGTATGATCATTTGACCATGCTTTTGGATTAATCTTAAGCTTGTCATATAATATAGTCGTATCCATGGCTAAGTCCTCTATAAACGGAGCGACATAATTAAGACTTCCAACGAATCGCTATAATTGCGTCTTATTAGTAATAACATCAGGAAATTTAGAAGCAAATTCGATACTTCTATTAATAGGACTAATATGTCCTTTCTCAATATAATGACCCAAAAATCTATTTAGTTTGAAATAAAGCCATTTTTGGAGCAGATAGAACCAAATTATTTTGGATAATAATTTTCTTGAATAAATCAAGATGTTTAAAATGAGTTTCTATATTTTTTGAAAATACCAAAATATCATCTTTGTATACTATAATGAAATTACTGAATGGCATGAAAATATCATTCATGATTTATTATTATTATTATCATCATCATCATCATCATCATCATCATTATTATTATTATTATTATCTGATCTAGCAAAATTAGTTTCTACTAGAATAGTTTGAGCAGATGTATCATATAACTTACATCTAGGGTTTAACGTAGAAAGCAATTTGAAATAGATTCTATAAGATAAGCAAATCAGTTTAGATCCAGGTGCATAATTAGAACCATGTGTTTTAACATTTAAAGTCAAAGCATCAAGAATATTAGTATCAGTTAAAGATAACTGAAAATTCGGCTGAGTATTAAAGTAGACTGGACCATATGCCACGGTAGATTCAATCGAACCCAAAAAAGATTGTCTAAAATTTAAATTTCTAACATCCCGTAAAGCAGCTAAAAATGTCTCTGGTAACCCTTTAAGGGTCAAAGGCTTAAAAGCAATTTGAATCATGCCAATATGCAAGAAATTATACTGAAGTTTATATAGGTCGATATCTCGTTTATTTAATAAATGAATGGTCTGTTCTGACGAATTCAATGCCAAAGATTGTTCAGTAGTTTTAATCAACTGTTTATTAGAGATTTTATAAAATCAACCATAATCATAAACTGTTTTAATATTAATTTTTGGAATAGTCCATTTGTTTAACAAATCAAGGTTATGAGGTATATCTACCTCTTCCAATCTAGAATAATAATAAGTTTGCATGCTAGGTTTATTAGCAAATTTAGTATTACCACTATTCTTTTGGAATAACCCTGAAGTTTATTAAATTCTAAAAAAATGTAATTTTTAAAATCAAAGGCGTTTTCCATTTCAGCAGCAAAACTTTCAGATAAATCCATAGGACTTGCTTTAAATTCTAAAAACCTTTTTATCAAGGAGTTCTTCAAAGTCATAAATTGATTTAAATTTAAATTCTGAAAACTTTTTATCAAGGAATTCTTCAAAATCATAAATTGATTTAAATTTAAATTCTGAAATCTCAGTAGGTCTTTGAACAGGTGTAGACATAGTAAGAGCTTTCAAATTATTTTTAGAAGTTGAACCTTTATCGAATGTCTATAAATCATTTTTAATTTGAATTATCAAAGCGGTTAATTCATCTAATTTTTTTATCAAGAGAACCAATATGTTTACCCAAAACTTTAACATAAAGTCCCAAATAATAATTTTGAGAAATCAAATTATTAATTTCGTTGATGCTAACTGCGGCAACATCTTCTTCAACAAATTTTTGAAAGGCAGTAAAAGTAATACCAGTATTATTGGGTAAAACAAACGATGACTGAGGCGGGTAAACAACCTTATCAAAGCGGTTAATTCATCTATTTTTTTATCAAGAGAACCAATATGTTCACCCAAAACTTTAACATAAAGTCCCAAATAATTATTTGGAGAAATCAAATTATTAATTATTTTTAATGCTAACTGCCGCAACATCTTCTTCAACAAATTTTTGAAAGGCAGTAAAAGTAATACCAGTATTATTGGGTAAAACAAACGATGACTGAGGCGGGTAAACATCCTTGATAATATTACCCGTTCCATCTTTATAAGATTGTTCAAGAACGTTGATGAATAACGGTAAATAAGTGGTTATAAACCAAGGTACAAAGGACATAATTCTGATGTTAACAAGATAGATTGAAGATGACCGCGCGGACTACCACCCTTCTTCTGAGATCCTGTTTCGTTGGTATCAGAACCTATGAACTTTCATGGTACATATGAGATTGATGTAAAGTATACGACATATATATGTTGTTCTCTTCATGGATCTTGGAGAAACAAGTACTAAGAGTACTAGATTGGAAGAGGTAGATATACCTCAAAACCTTGATTTGTTAAACAAATGGACAATTCCAAATATTAATATTAAAACCATTTATGATTATGGTTGGTTTGATAAAATCTCTAATAAATCGTTGATTAAAACTACTGAACAATCTTTGGCATTGAATTCATCAGAACTGACCACTCGTTTGTTAAATAAATGATATATCAACCTATATAAACTTCAGTATAATTTCTTACATATTGGCATGATTCAAATTGCTTTTAAGCCTTTGACCCTTAAAGGATTACCGGAGACATTTTTAGCTGCTTTACGGGATGCTAGAAATTTAAATTTTAGACAATCTCTGATGGGTTTGATTGAATCTACCGTGGCATATGGTCCAGTCTACTTTAATACTCAGCCGAATTTACAGTTATCTTTAACTGATACTAATATTCTTGATGCTTTGACTTTAAATGTTAAGACGCATGGTTATAATTATGCACCTGGATCTGAACTGATTTGCTTATCTTATAGAATCTATTTCAAATTGCTTTCTACGTTAAACCCTAGATGTAAGTTATATGATACATCTGCTCAAACTGTTCTAGTAGAAACTAATTTTGCTAAATCTAAGGTCACTACTAGACGACCTATAAAATGGAAAGAAATCAATTTTCCAACTACTTGGACTTTGGATTCAGTTATTCCTCCAGATCAGATGGCGGATGTAGTCACTAAATTCTGAGTATTCTCATATTACTCAAAATTCTGATGCAGTCACTAATTCTGAGTATTCTCATATTACTCAAAATCTGAATGGTAGAATTTGTATGCAGTTTAATGATATCCCATTTAGTAGACATTCATTTTCTTCTGCTTGAAAACTGCCTGATATGTATCATATTTCCCCATTGATCCTGTATACGGCCCAGCTCATAACCGTGTTGCTTCTTTACATACTCTACCTTCGAGTATATCTGTGGATCAAAATGATAAACTTGTTAATAAAATAAAAATTAATCCTCGTCTAAATATTGTTCATGCAAAGGATATTGCTTCTGATATTTCTGATAAGCATATTCTTTCTCAGTCCGAATGGATTTCGATCTTAACAATACTTGATGATGGATGTACACCAAATAGATTTTAGCCCATGTTCTTTGGCAAGAAAGTACATTCAGAATGAATTTTTAAGTGATAAATGGAACCAGTTTTAAACTTGATTTTTTTACACTTATAGTGCAGATGATTTGAATAATATTTCTCAAGAGCTTTATGAAACTTGTGCTTTACATAATGAAATTATGTCCTTTGTACACTGGTTTAAAACCACTTATTTACCGTTATTCATCAACGTTCTTGAAAGATCTTATAAAGATGGAACGAGTAATATTATCAAGATTGTTTACCCGCCTCAATCATTGTTTGTTTTACCCAATAATATTGGTATTACTTTTACTGCCTTTCAAAAATTTGTTGAAGAAGATGTTGCGGCAGTTAGCATCAACGAAATTAATAATTTGATTTCTCAAAATTATTATTTGGGACTTTATGTTAAAGTTTTGGGTAAACATATTGGTTCTCTTGATAAAAAAATTAGATGAATTAACCGCTTTGATAATTCAAATTAAAAATGATTTATAGACATTCGATAAAGGTTCAACTTCTAAAAATAATTTGGAAGCTCTTACTATGTCTACACCTGTACAAAGACCTCCAGAGATTTCAGAATTTAAATTTAAATCAATTTATGACTTTGAAGAACTCCTTGATAAAAAAATTTCAGAATTTAAAGCTAGTCCTATGGATTTATCTGAAAGTTTTGCTGAAGAAATGGAAAACGCCTTTGATTTTAAAAATCATATTTCCTTAGAATTTAATAAACTTCAGGGTTATCCCAAAAAGAATAGTGGTAATACTAAATTTGC
>JAJOOB010026684.1:0-24202 GCA_029582485.1 Solanum tarapatanum
CAAGCACAACTTCAAGCTGCCTTGGCAGCTTGCTTGGCCAAGGTTGGGGTCCTCCTCAGGGACCCTTAGGGTGGCCCCCGGGGTGTCATATCCGAACCTTTTGACCCTAAAAACATTTATTAAGACACTAGGGTTACCTCCACTGATTTTAGACTCCAAACAACACATAAAAACATGAACAACATACTAGAACACACCAATACGTAAAAGACTAGTTTCTGAACGTCTTGGTCGTCCCTTGACGTTTGACTTCCAAACTCTTTAAAGCTGACTAAAAAGGCTATTCTTCATTATTTTAGCAAGTTATTAATGCATAAAACTCATGTGAGGCTCTACTTTATCCTACTTCATTTTGAGGGTTTTTACACATATAATGATCAATTATAAGCCAGAAGCCTCAACCCTTAAGACACCGCTCTTTAGCACAAGGTGAGCAAAAGAAGGATAGTCATTCTAACATGCTTGGTAGCTTCTTACTTATCGAATGTGGTGCACAACACATTTATAAACAAGACTCTACTAGGCACGACTTGCAGACTCCCTAGGATACGACATTGCTCTGATATCAAGTTTGTCACCCCCAAACTCAAGGGGCGAAACTGGCTTCAGCAACCATAATCTCTATACCAAAACTGAATGCAGGTATATATCAAGACAATACATCAAACAACTCACAAGCTTCAGCAAACCAACAAACTAGGCCAGCATGGTCATAACGTAGCTATACACCCCACACACTAGGATACAAGCCTCTAAAAGTGGTAAATATTAGTTAAACAGGGCACCAGCCTAACCATAAAAATATATACAACAAAAGCTAACAAACCTCCCAACTCTAGCAGCTCCGAAGGAAAGAGGATAGCCAACCAGATAGAAGTCAATCCTGCTGCTGAGGAGGTCTACTGGGTCGTCTTTCGGGACCTAAATGCATAAATGCAGCGCCCCATGCAATGGGGCGTCAGTACGAAATAATGTATAGAGTATGAAAGGCTATAGACTAAATGAGCAAGTATCATAATATACACAAAACAATCAAGTAAGGAAATCAAAATTTAGATAAGCATGCTAACCCACTACTGAATCTAAAAATACAAAAATGATCAAACAACAACCTAACAAATCCCCTATAAGCTCGGCAGGTACAAAAAAACACCACCTACCTATAAGCCCCTATAAGCCCGGAAGGTGCCAAATCAATCTCCATACCCCTATCGGTTGCCCCTTGTCTTCGTAAGTAGTCACATAGACTTTTTTGGAAACGATATAACCCCGTAGGCAGCGCATAGCTCTCTTAGGAAACATCATATATTTGTGGGCTGCACATAGCCCTCGTTTGCATCAACATAGCCCTGTAGGCAACACATAGCCCTCTATGGCATCAAAATACCCCCGTAGGTAACACAACACTTTTTGGCATCAATATAGCCCCGTGGGAAACACATAGCCTCTTAGGCAGTGAAATAGTCCTTTTAGACAACATCATAGCCCCTATAGGCAATTCATAGCTCAACAACTAACAACAATAGCCCCAAGGGAGGCAACAAACAATTGAATAGGCTAAAGGCGAGCAATTTAGCTTTAAACAGTATATATATGAATAGTCTCCAAGTAGTTTATAACTTAGGGTCATTCTTAACAGATTAGGAGTCCCTAAAATGAGGGTTATACACTCAATCAGCCAACCACTCAGAATTGCATCAACAATATCACCAACATTAACTACCCTATTATATCACTCATAAGCTCTAAAGAACATGTCGAACGAAGGGAATAGCCTTAACATACCTTTTCCTTTATAATTTATGCTGAAAATATTTCTGTCTGCACCACAACAACACTAAAAAATATAAAAATCAATGAGTAATTAAGGACAAGAATTACTACGACAATTCAATAATCGATACGGATTCCTATCGTAAATTACTATCTAACAGCTAAGGTATCCATAAATCGATAAAAGATGGTTCCTATCTTTCTTTACACGCCAAGAACACTTTAATAAAATCAAAACACTGGGGGGGAAAAACCTGCTGCCACAACCTCCACGGAGCTACACCGCTCAATTCACCATGAAAAATATACCAAAACGACGAGCTCGCGTGTAGGGCAATTTTCGATAAGGAGCCAAGAATAGATCATGAACACACAAGGATGATTTGAGGAGTAATTCTCTGATTTTTATGGGTTTCTTACGAGCTGGAATGAAGAAAAATGAAGAATATGCTATCTTATAAGGTTCCACCGACCTAGGGGACCCACCTCACGTGCCTGCTTGCGCAGTCTCACGAAATGTAATTATCTCTCTATTTTGAAGTCGTATGAACGAACGATTTGATGCGTTGAAAACTAGACTCGTAGACCTTCGATTTTCTAGGTCGTGGGCCCCATAACTCTTTATAGATTGGGAGAAAACATTCAAAATATTTTACCCAAATTTCAGAGAAATATTTAAAAAGGAACTTACGATAACTTTCGCCTACTTTTATTTTGCCACTTACCTAACTTCAAAACTTGAGATACAACCCTTGAATACTTAAAATATGAAAAACCACATCATTTTTAATTTGTTACTCACTCTCTTTGTCTTTCCACAAAGGTACGAGTTAAATTAGAGTTCCAGAAAGTGGAGGAGTTACAGCCAAGAGCACTCGGTGAGCCGCTGAGTTTCTCTTTAGCTCTCCTAAAGTTCCAGAAGACCAGACCTAGGGAAGAACCTACTTAGCGACATAAATGGACAGTCGACAGAGCACCGAACGGGTCGGTGGTCTCAATCCTGATCGCCTAAAGTCACAGAACCCTAAGGATAAAAGGTCAAGGTAAACCGGTGATGGAATGGAGCAAAAGTCGCCTCGCCGACTTGGTTGGCGATGCTCGACTTACTTCGCCTAACGGTCCTTAAGTCCAAAATTTGTGAAACTATAAATTGAATTTTAAAAAGACTTATAGGAGAGTTCCGAGAGTGGGAAGTTTTTCTCTGAGTTTTTAAAGTTTTCCCGAGTTTTCCAT
The DNA here is from genome assembly GCA_029582485.1 of Solanum tarapatanum. Taxonomy (NCBI): domain Eukaryota; kingdom Viridiplantae; phylum Streptophyta; class Magnoliopsida; order Solanales; family Solanaceae; genus Solanum; species Solanum tarapatanum. Next base: position 3,007 of record JAJOOB010026684.1, read on the forward strand.
TGTCAAACATAGAGCTTTTGAGACTTGGTTTTAAAGAATTTTCATTTGGATTTTTGAATTAAGTTGATTTGAAGCATTGTAGAGATTTGGGAGCCATTACACAGTTCATGACTAACATAATTGGTAATTGTGTCTTCCTTTTTATGTATGGCTAATACCCCAATTCTTGGGGTGTGATCATGTGATTATTGGCTTAATTAGCTTATAGGTATTGTGATTTACTTATTTAAATGCTTAATTGAAGTGGGTTTAATCGATAGTTGTGTATTGATCTATGACTTATAGTTGCAAATGCAATTATAATTTAGTGTGTTGGGCCTGCTTGAGAAAAAAAATTAGAACCAAGGTTTTTGATTAATAATTGTAGCTATTGGGTTGATGTGGGTTCAGCTCGAGAGAGTTAATTCTAAACTTGATTCTACCTACCTAGCTCGAGAGAGTAGATAAATTAAGGTTTTGGGTTGTTCTCAGTGTTAAGCTTGTCAAGGTTTGAGAGAACTCGCTTAAATCGTAATAGTTTTTTCGAGAGAAAGCTATTGCATCTATAGTCTAGCCCACTTACTGAGATTTAGTAACTATTAGTAAACTCCAATTACCCATATAGCAAAATTACCCTATAATCGATCACATTCCCGAGATTCCTCTCTACTTATTGTTTTCCTTATTTTCGAAATTGTTTTAGTTGTTAATTTACAAACTAATCCCCAATCTGACATTCGTGTCACCCTTTCAATTTATCCAAATGTTTTCGATAATTTCTATTCCTACGATGGATTAGATCACATTTATAACTTCATAACTGAATTGAAACTTGTACCGCTCCCTGTGGGTTCTAACCCAACTCATTTGTTGGGTTTTATACTAGATTACGATCGCCTACACCTAGTATTGGATGAGGTGTAGTTAAGCATTTATCAAAAAATGGCGCCGCTGCCGGGAAAATGTGTCTAGAATTCTCTTATTAAAGTTTAGATTGTGATCTTCTTACGTTATAGTTGAATCGACTTACTTTGTTTTGTGTTTGTGTTGGCTGTGTTTGAACAAAGGACGAGATGAGTGTGAACAGAAGTAACGGTAGCCAACTGGGCCACCAAGATGACATTGGAAATCTGAATGATGTTAATGACCCAATTCAATTGGGTGGAGTTGGTGCTATACGTTTACCTCCTATTGAGGGGAATGTTGTCTTCCACGTGACTAGCACGATGTTGCAACTCTTGCAAATGAAAGGATTTTATAGAGGGCTAGCTCATGAGGATCCCCATGAGCACATTTGGAATTTTGTAGATGTATGTGGTCCGTTCTCATTCAAGAACATCTCTCAAGAATCAGTCTATCTCCGATTGTTCCCTTTTTCTTTGATGGGGGAATCTACCAAGTGGTTAGCTGATCTACCGAGGAACTCCATTATTACTTGGGATGAACTTACTCTGGCATTATTTGTAAGGTTCTTTCCTCCTTCAAGAATGATGGCATTAAGAGACAATATTCAGGGCTTCAAACGTTTGGAGGGTGAACCAATCCATGAGACATGGCTGAGATTTCAGAAGTTGTTACTACAATATCCGACTCACGGACTTCCAAACAACGTGTTGTTATAACACTTATATAAGAGTCTTGACTCGATGAACAAAGGTGTTGTTGATCAACTTGTTCCGGGGGATATAACGCAATAGCCTTTCGAAATTGCAGCTAATCTCCTCGATGGGCTGACCAAAATTAACAGAGCATGGTAGACTCAACAGGACCAAGTGTCTCCTCTAACCTTCAGGATGACAAAAGAGCAGGTCGTGAAGGACAATGAGCGAGACCAAAATATCGCCAAAATGATGACCCAACTGGTTATATTATCAAAAAAATTTATGGGTAGTTGGTTAAAAAGTGTAAACGTTGTTGGTGTTGGTGGAGTAAACCCTGAGGAGGCACAATTTGAGGCTCTATATAATGAAGAAGTAAATTTCCTTGCAAATCAAGGAGGAGGTTTCCATCCGAGCTATCCAAGGTCGGGTGGGAATCCAAGTTGGAATAGAGAAAGAGATGATGGATGGAGAGACTGTGACAGAGAATGGTGTGATCATGGGGCTAATTGGAAGGAACGCGATGGTGACAAGTAAAGATACGTTCCACCCCATGAACGTCAAAAGCCAAAGAAGCAAAGCGCTGACCCGGAAAACTTTCGCACAGAAGACATGCTTGCACGCATTCTCAATGAGGTGGAAGGGTCGGACAAAGTTTTTAAAGAAATGAAAGAGGACGTCTCCACACTCAATCAGACGGTCACCTCTCACTCAGTGTCCATCAAACAATTGGAAATGAAAATGGGTTAAACATCTCATTTGAGCCTAAGGAAAAAAGGGGGTCTACCAAGTGATACCTTGGCTAACCCAAAAAATGAACCTTGAAAAAGGTATCCACACCATGTCACGATGTTAAATAAGGTGCTTCTTGGGAGGCAAACCAAGATTTAATGCTTTTATTTCTGTTGTTTGACTAACGGGTGTTGAATGTGCAGATTGAAAAGTTGAAATTTTTGGCAAATGGCAACTAGGTGAGCCAAAAGTTCAGTCGACGACTCACCGAACAAGTCAACGAATCACCTAGCAGGTCGGCGAGCCTGGCTTTAACCACTGTTTCAACCACCTAGCTTGCAAGAGGTTCTGTAAACCTCAGCGGGCTAAAGTCCTACTCGGCGCATCGCCGGGCGAGTCGGTGATGTAAATCGTGGTAATCGACAGGCGCGCGAACTGAAGAGTTTTTAAAGGCCAAACCATTTTAAATTTAAAATCTCCCCATTTTCATACTTTTCAACTTCCGTACTCTCACAACCGCTTATATTTTTATTCTCGTATTATTGTTCTTACTTTTGCTTGGGTTCATTTACTCGGGGTGGACTTTTGGATTTCATTGCTAGCCTAGCTTTACAAATTTTCTTCATTTAAGGTTGGTTTTCCGAACCTCACTATAGAAATTGGTTGTAATCGAATGCATGCATAAAACACTAAATTAGAATTGAAATCATCACAATTCCTAAATTGAACATCAGCTATAAATCAAACCCACTTCAAATTAGCAATAAAATCAATAATACCTAACACCTATAAGCTAAATTGGACAATTGGACACATAGTCACACCCACAAGAATAGGTGTTTTAGCTACACATCATAAAAAGTAAGAAATTAATACCTATTACATTTTCCATATCTGGGTGTCAATCTCCGAATCCTTACAATGATTCAATGTAGCTTCAAGTTCAAAACCCAATTCAAAAACTACTCAAAAAAATGATTTAAAACTAAGCAAGAACAATGTTTTCCTTCCAACTAGGAGTTTTCCCAATGATAAGATACTCTGATAATTTCTTGAAAATCCATTTATACTTTCTTAGAGTTTGGCCTCTGGGTTGTTTGGCAGTATAAGTCAAGTGTCGCCGAACCAGAATGATCCTTTCCTTCACCCTTTTATCCTGCATTATCACCATTCGAACACTATAAACTTGGGTGATTGATGAGTCCACAAATTGGACTCATTTAGGGCTATATTTCGACAGAATTAGCGTCCTCAAATGCATATTTTATCTCAATATCTGATGAAAACCATTAAGTTTCACGTATTTGGAGTTTGAGGAAAATCATGGACACTACCTAGCAAAACAGAAACAAAGGCAGCTGAAAGAAGGAAGAAATGAAGATCTGAGAATTGCCGAACCCTTTCGGTGAATCACAAAAAGGTCTTATCCTCGCCTTTTGTTCCAGTGTGTTGAGCCTTAAACGAAAGGATCAAATCAGCGGTGAAAAGGAGCAGTCGGCGTATCGATGAACAGTACCACGAAGCAGTACTATGCCACCCAATGATCCAAACACGACGATGCTGAAGGATAGAGCAAAATGACGATAAAACCTACCGAAGGGCGGATTGCCGAGTTGATTGGCGATCTCGACTAACGACGCCGAATGATCCGCTGCAGCACAGACTTTTGAAAACTATAAATACTAGTTGAAGTTTTGTAGCTTAGTATAAGATTTTTAATATAGAATTTTTAACATAGACTTCTAAGTTCTAAGTTTGGAGAGGGTTTTGAAGAACTTGAAGATTCAAAGGGTTTCAACTCCAAGAATTTGGACTTATGTCTTGTGGATTCTTCATTCTTTGCTTGATTTGAGACTTAAATCTTCATACCCATTTGAATGCAAACTCATTTAGGTATAAATTTCTATCTCTTTTACATGTCTAGCTAAAACCCCAATTCTTGGGGGTGTGATTTTGTGAATATGGGTTAGATTATCTGTTGGGTCTTGCTTGTTGATGGTTTATTTTTTGTGTAAATGTGATTTCATTTAGTGGTTTTGGTGGAACTTAATGAAATTGTAGTTGCAAATACAATTTCACCTTTGTGTTTTCGGCTTGCTCGAGAGAGAGGTCGTAAAACTAAGACCACTAAATTGATGGCCGGTGGGAGTGGGTCGACATGAGGTTTAACTCGAGAGAGTGAACCCTAGTCCTTCTCCCACAAACTCAGCTCGAGAGAGTGAGTGGGCTAAGGCGGAGGCTGTTCTTAATGCGGCAAGTGGGTGTCCGAGAGGAACCCATTTGATTCGGGGTAAGTTGCTCGAGAGAGAATTTACCCCCTCTATAGCCTAGCCTAGTCACAAATATTCAACGGATTTATTATCAAAAGCATGGACCCAATAGTTTAATTTATCCCGTATTCCTATCACATCCCAAAAATCTCATCTCCTTGATTAATACTATTTGCATTTTTGCTAGTTTTGCTCTTTACTTGTTTACAAAACCCACCATTGATCACTAACACTCGTGTCAAACCCTTTAATTTGTCATGTCTTCAGTCGATAAAGTCTTTAGCTATGGTTAGCTTTAGCATTTTCGTGCCTAATCACTAATTTTCAGAAACCGCTAATTTGGGATTCGACCCCAACCCTTGGTTGGGTTACTATACTATTGTATGATCGTAGACACCTGCATTGGAAGTTGTGTCTTGATTACGCAAACATCAGTGATCGAGGTCGGGATCATCGACCAGGTTGGCGATGCGCCATTTGTCCTTGACAATTGTCGTTCTGCTTGTATCTTAGCCGACCATTCTGTAATATTAGGCGATCTAAGCCTCCTTCGCCAATCCATTTGGCAGTTCACCGACAGGTATGCTACCCCACCCAATTCCTCTTCTTCAAGGTTTCGCACACTGTAACTTTAAGCGAGCGAAGAGACTACTAGGTGAATCGCCAAGTGTTTTTGGCAGTCTTCAGGTTCACTTTTCTTCTTTCTTTTGTCCATTGATGTCCTTTCCTTGCTGTTTTTCCCTTTTGGTCAGCACATTAGCATTTAAAACATCAGCTTAGAGCATAAATTAGGTATCTAAGACAATAAAACTATTAAAACAAAGCCCTAAATAAGTCAAAATCTCAGACTCATCAACACCCTCAACTTAACCTTTTGCTTGTCTTCAAGTAAAACTGAAGGTCAATCAGTTCAATAAGAATGTCTACAAAAAGTGCTACTGAAGACTCAATACAAATGCACACAAGGGGTTTAAACTACACATACAATGTTCAATTGTGCACTCTAAGTTTTCCATTGTAGAACTTAAAGCTTTTGAGACTTGGTTTTAAAGAATTTTCATTTGGGTTTTTGAATTAAGTTGATTTGAAGCATTGTAGAGATTTGGGAGCCATTACCCAGTTCATGTCTAACATAATTGGTAAGTGTTTCTTCCTTTTTATGATGTTTGGGTAAAACCTCAATTCTTGGGATGTTATCATGTGATTATTGGCTTAATAAGCTTATGGGTATTGTGATTTACTGATTCAAATGCTTAATTGAAGTGGTTTTAATCAATAGTCGTGTATTAATCTATGAATTGTAGTTGCAAATGCAATTCTAATTTAGTGTTCTGGCCTACTTGAGAAAGAGGTTTTAGAACCAAGGTTTTTTATTAATAATTGTAGCTATTGGTTTGATGGGGGTTCAGCTCGAGAGAGTGAATTCTAAACTTGATTCTATCTATTTAGCTCAAGAGAGTAGATAAATTAAGGTTTTGGGTTCTTCTTAGTGTTAAGCTTGTCAAGGTTCAAGAGAACTCGCTAGAATCGTAATAGTTGTTCAAGAGAAAGCTATTGCATCTATAGTCTAGCCTACCTACTGAGATTTAGCAACTGTTACTAAATTCCAATTACCCATATAGCGAAATTAGCCTATAATTGATAACATCCCCGAGAATTCCTCTCTACTTATTGTATTCACTGCTTTCAAAATTGTTTTAGTTGCTAATTGACAATTCAATCCCCAATCTAACATTCGTGTCACCCTTTCGATTTATCCAAATGTTTTCAATAATTTTTATTCTTACAACCGATTAGATTTCATTTATAACTTCGTAACTGAATTCAAACTTGTACCGCTACATGTGGGTCCGACCCCAACTCATTTGTTGGGTTTTATACTAGATTACGATCGCCTACACCTAGTATTAGATGAGGTGTAGTTGAGTGTTTTCAAAAATGGCGTCGATATCGCAGAGTGGTGTTTAGAGTTCTATTATTGAAGTTTGAATTGTGATCTTTTTGTGTTGCAGTTGAATCGACTTACCTTGTGTTGTGAGGTGCTTGTGATCAAGTTACTAAATGAGTGCAACTGCAAGCACCATCAACCAACTTGGTCACCAAGATGTTGTTGGTGATTTTAATCATGCCAATGAAGCTCAATTGGGGAGCGTAGGTGCTATTTGCTTACCTCCAATTGTGGGTCATGTCGTATTCCATGTGACAAACATAATGCTACAACTCTTGCAAGCTAAGTGTGTATTCGGAGGGCCGGACCATGAGAACCCCCATGACCACATTCGGAACTTTGTAGATATATGTAGTCCATTTTCACTCAATAATATTTCAAAAGAATCAGTTCGGCTCCGGTTGTTCTCTTTCTCATTGATGGGGAAGCAACCAAGTGGCTAGTAGGTCTACCAAGGGACTACATTGCGTCATTGGAAGAACTTACCGAGGCATTCTACATCCGATTATTTCCACCTTTAAAAATGGTGAAATTATGTGACAATATTCAGGGCTTCAAACGTTTGGAGGGTGAACCAATCCATGAGACGTGGTTGAGATTTCAGAAGTTGTTACTTCAATGTCCAACTCACGAACTTCCAAACAACGTGTTGTTACAACACTTCTATAGGAGTCTTGACTCAGTGAACAAAGGTGTTGCTAATCAACTTGTTCCAGGGGGTATAATGTAACAGCCTTTCAAAATTGCATCTAATCTCCTCGATAGGATGACCGAAATTAATAGAGCATGGTACACTCGAGAGGACCAGGTGTCTCATCTAACCTTCAGGATGACAAAAGAATAGGTCGAGAAGGACAATGAGCGAGACCAAAATATGGCCAAAATGATTAGCCAGTTGGATATATTGTCGAAAAATATGATGGGTAATGGGTTAAAAGTGTAAATGTTGTTGGTGTTGGTGGAGTAAACCCTGAGGAGGCACAATTCAAGGATCTATATAATGATAAGTGAATTTCCTTTCAAATCAACAAGGAGGTTTCCATCCAAGCTATCCAAGGCTGGGCGGGAATCAATGTTGGAATAGAGAAAGGTATGATGATGGAGAGACCGTGACAGAGAATGGCGTGATCGTGGGGCTGATTAGAAGGTATGGGATGGTAACAAGGAAAGATATGTTCCACCTCAAGAACGTCAAAAGCCAAAGGAGAAAAGGGTTGATACGGAGAACTTTCTCATGGTAGACATGCTTTCATGCATTCTCAATAAGGTTGAAGGGTCAGAGAAAGTTTTGAAATAAATGAAAGAGGACGTCTTCATACTCAATCAGACGGTCACCTCTCACTCAGTGTCCATCAGACTATTGGAAACACAAATGGATCAAATCTCATCTCATTTGAACCCAAACGCAAAAAGGGGGTCTACCAAGTGATACATTGGCTAACCCAAAAACTGAACCTTGAAAAGCATATCCACATCGTGCCACGACGTTAAATAAGGCACTTCTTGGGAGGCAACCCAAGCTTTAATGCATTTTTTTCTGTTGTTTGAATAATGAGTGTTGAATGTGCAGGTTGAAAAGTTGATTTTTTTGGAAAATGGCAACTAGGCGAGCCAAAAGTCCAGTCGGCGAGGCTGACTTGGATCGGTGTTAGAACCACCTAGGTTGCTACAGGTTTTATGAAACTTGGCGGGCTAAAGTCACACTCGGTGCATCGTCGAGAGGGTCGGCAATGAAAGTCGTGGTCGCCGACTGGCTCCCAAATTGTAGAGTTTTTCAAGGCCAAACCATTTTATATTCAAGATCTCCCTATTTTCATACTTTTCAACTTTTGTACTCTCGCAACCGCTTATATTTTTGTTCTCGTATTATTGTTCTTACTTTTACTTGGGATCATTTTCTTGGAGTGGACTTTTGGATTTCATTGCTAGCCTAGCTTTAAAAAAAATTGGCATTTAAGGTTGATTTTCTGAAGTTCTCTATAAAAATTGGTTGTAATAGAATGCGTGATTTTTTTTGTGGTTATCATCTGTGCTTAGTGTTGTTTTGTTTAGCATATAGTGATTTAATTGTCTGTATATAGTTGAAATCATAATTAATTGGCCTTAGATAGGGAATTCTCGTGCCTATGAGTGTTAAAATTGTAGGGTTGTGTTAAAGATTGTTGTGGGTCTCGCGGGGTGAAGTTTGAGTAACCCCGAGTTGTGCTAATTGTCGAATTTTGCCCAATGATAGAGTGGTTGATGTCATTCTTAAGGGAAAAAGACGTCAATTGGCTAATTTGGCCAAATTGGGGGAAGTCTGAGTACCCTGTAGGCATGGGGTCTTTTGGGTCTTAGTTGAATTTCATGTATGTTAGTCTAATTTTTTTTGGGGGTTGCGGGTTAGATTTTTAAGGTAGAGGTGAAAAATTAGCAGGTTGGATTACTCGGCGAGCTGGGTCGAGCTCACCGAATGATTCGGCGGTTCACCTTAGTCCCCTTTGATCACCTTTTATTTCTCTCTTTTAATGGTTCTGTAACTTTCGGCGAGATGCCTGAGCTCATTGAGTTCACTCGTCGAAAGTACCTTCTAATTTCCCTTATGCGCCCCTAATTTCTGATATTGTTCTGTAACTTTCGGTGAGCTACTTCTAGTTCACCGAAAGGTGTCGGCGATCCCCTGAATGGCCCTGGACATCGCCGACTTGTTCTGCATTTTTGCATATTTCATTCTAGAACCTTCTGCGAGCTCGACTTGGCTCGCCAAAGGCATTTGGCGAGTTTTCCTGCAACTGTTACACTGAAATTCTTCTTAACTACATCTAACGTTTTCCACATTATTTTGTAGGTATGGCTAGACCCAAAGTCGCTGGTAGAAATCAACCGCCCCTGAAGAGGGCTGCAGGAATAATCATAAATGAGAAAGTTACTGCATCCCGTGCCCCTGCTACCAAACTCCCTCCAAAAGAAGGAAAAGGCAAGGGGAAGGCGCTCGTTGAGTTGACATATGTGAATGCAAAGCTTCGATAGTGAGGGGATTTACGCAACGCACCTCACCACATCTGACAGTGAGGACCAATCAGGGGACAGTTTCCCAGCCTTCGTATCTGAACCGGAGGATGATCAGCTCCTACAGGCTAGGAGAGCAGATAGTCGATGAATGATCCATCTAGGATCCCCGTTCCTCCTACGCCTTCTTCTCCAGCTCCAGATCATATGGTAGTACAGGAGCCACCAGTTCAGGTTCCTCCTCCCCGGTCACTCAACAGATTAAAGGCCGAGGGTTTGAGGACTATATTGAAAGAAAAGTGGTTGTCCATCGATGGTATGGTGGATAGATATCCTCAAGTGTAGAACACTCTAAAGTTCCACAAATTTGAGTTGTTTACTAAACCTCGAGGCCCACACATTCCTACTTGGGTTCGGGAGTTATATGGAGCATACAGAGAGCTGGTCCCTAAATGGAAGAAGAAGGCCAGCATGTTCAAGTCGGTGGGTGAGGTGATGGTTCGAGGCCAGAAGGTAAAGTGCACCAGCTCGGACATAAATGTCGTACTTTGATGTTCACGAGATTTCTTGCATGACTATTCTAACTTGATCAAGAAGAAGACCCTAGAGGATCTAAAGGGTTCGTTGGCACCCCTCTTTTCTGATATTACTCTGAGGTGGATAGAGGCAGGTGCACTGATTAAGAAGAAGGACATGAACGTTGCTGCCAGATACTGGTTTGGGTTCATTAGCAGCACCATTATGCCCTCACTAATGAGTCCATCCTCCACCATATGAAGGTGGTCTGTCTAGGATCGATTACTAATCGCCAGAGGTTGAACTTGGGGCTGCTGATTGAGCAACACCTCACTTCCTTTCCCTATGTTGATTACTGAGTTGTGCAGATGGGTGTGTGTTCCTAGAGTTGAGAAGACGGATGTAGAGGTGACCCTACCTTTTTTTACTAACATCCGACGTTTTGAGGATGAGAACATGCGGGATGAGGCTGACAAGAGGAGGGCTACACCGCCGGGTACGTCCCCGATTGTTGATGTTGATATATTGTCGACTGAGGCAATCATACCTCATAAGGAGAGTGAGCCTACAAGTACATTTGGCCCTTCTGCTTCTAATATTCCTAGTTTTTCTGCTGCACCCCCTCCCACTACTTCTACTGTTGTTTCCACATCCCGACCCCTTATAACCCAGGACATGCTATATAAGATGAGTCATGTGGCCCATTTTTACCAATGTGCGTGCCTCCCTAATTGAGGTTGTTGTGCCTAGGCTGATAGAGCAGGCGATTGCTGCTACCTTAGCCCCGATTAGGGCTTAGATGAGGGAGCATAGTGTGTCGATTGAGGACCACAAGTTAGCATTGGATCCCCTTATAGTGAGGGTTGAGGCTTATGAGAAGAGCCAGGGATCTACAGATGTAATGATGGCCTTGAAGGCTGATGTTGTTGGGTTGAGAAAAGATTTGGACGAGCTAAAGTCCATGGATTTGTCGATGTTGTTCAACATAGTTGAGATTCTTGACATTCTAGGCACTGATATTCCATTCAGTTCTGAGGTTCTTCCAGCTACTACGACTGGAGATGTTGATAGGGCTGATAATGCATCTGTTGAGTCTGAGGCAGAGACAGATGAGGAGCAGCTGGGTGTTAGATATGAGGTTGTATATGATGATTTGGCAGATCTTTAGGGAGCCATGGTAGAGACGGTTATGCAGGCATCGCTCAGATACGTCTATGGTGGGCTCCAGTGGAGCCAAGGATGTTGTTGAGTCGGGGATTAATCCTCGACAGATGGAGTTTCAGACATGCACACTTCACCCCAAATTTAGCCTGGCAGGATGATTTTCTATACTCTTTTTTTGTTAATTTTTTTAGAATTTTTCATACTTCTTTTCATTTGAGGATAAATGTTGTTTTTGTAAGGCGGGGTGAGGTACTTCCATACCTACCTCTATTGGGTTGTTTTTGTGAATATTATTTTGTTGTTGGTTTTGGTTTTGTGAATGTTGGATCTTATTATATGTTTATATATATATATATATATATCTTGATGGTTTATCCATATTGGTCCATCGTTTTTAATGTTCAAATGGTTTTGAACCAATTTTAAAAATTTTGCCACCTCATTTGTGTTTGATTGTGGTGGTTCTCTTGCATTTTCGAGTGTCGGTTGTGGTCAATACCGATTACTTGAATAGTGCTCTCAATTGAACAATATTAATGTGCGGCACGATGAGGAAAATTGAGTTACATAGGTCAAATGTGAAGTCCTAGCATCTTGTTGTGACTAGTCGGTTGTCGAGTCAATCTCTTGTGATGATCATTGCACACTAGCTAGAAAGTGTAGATTCTTGTTTGATAATTGTATCGAATGCCATGAGTGGTGGTGTTGTTTTGGATATTGTGCTTGATGTCGCGTAAAACTTGCCCTGTTAGACCAATTGATTGATTGAAGCAAGCAATTGAAATGATCTTAGGCAAAATTTATGAAGAGTGAACCTAATTTGATAGTATACCTCTTTTTGGCTACCTTGTGAGAAGTGTGAATCTTGTTTGGCACCCTTTTAGCCTATCCTTTTCCTTGGAAGAAACTTGACCAAATTTGACCTCTTTGTCCCATCACCTATAACCTTCATGAAGTATTGGTTAGTTGAATAGCCAACTTAGGCTAAAATCCCAAGTTGGGGTGTGGTGAAAAGGAACGAAAGACATGAAGTGTAAAAAAAATCCCCCTTTGAAGCATTGGTTTGAAAAAGATGGAACCCCTTCATGTAAGAAAAGAGAGAAAGAAAACAAAAAAGAGGTGAAAATGGAAAAAGACTAAAAAAGAGAAAAGTTTGTGAAATAAAGTGTGTGAAAGGAGTAAAAGAAATGAGGTATCCAATGAGTTTTGCTTAAGTGAATAAGAGAGTGGATTGTGAACATGTTAGAATGTGAAAGAGAAGGAGAAAAAGTAATTTTCAGACCATACTTCATGAAGGTAGAAGTCACTAAGCCAAAATAATCACACCTTTACACTCAGCCCCATTACAAGCCTTGAAAAGACCTTTGTGATCTTGAGTGAGCTGAAAAGAATGTTGATTGGAAAATAAAGGAAAGCCTATGTGTAGAACCATGCATGTGTTCATCTTTGTGCGCGTGAGAGTTGTATTTGATTCCGAGATTCTAAATTGTTGATGAATTTTGTGTGAGCATGAAATCATCCTTCTTGTGAGGGCATTTGAATGTTTTTGTTGAGCTTGAACTTGCATTTGAAGTAAGCATTGTGAGGTTGAGTATATTTGATAATGGTGAATCACAATTTGAAACTTAGAGTGCATAATTTAACATTGTATGTGTAGTTTGAACCTCTTGTGTGCATTTATGTTGAGTCTTGAGTAGCACTAGTTGTAGACATCCTTGTTGAACTGATTGATCTTGAGTTTTACTTGAGGACAAACAAAAGTTTAAGTTGGGGGTGTTGATGAATCTGAAATTTTGACTCATTTAGGGCTTTGTTTTCTTAGTTTTAGTGTTCTCAATGCCTAATTTATGCTCAAAACAGATGTTAAAGTGTGGATTTGCATCAATGAAGGCTAAGGAGCAAGATAAGGACATTACATGGCAAAAAGAAGCGAAAAAGCTGAAGCTGTTGAAGGAAGGAAATCCTGGTGATTGCTAAGACCACTAGGTGAGCCGCTGAGTGGCTCTTTAGCTCGCCTAAAGTTCCAGCAGGCCAGCCCTAGTGAAGAACCTACTTGGTGACAGAAATGGACAGACGGCGTACCACCAAACGGATCGGCAATCTCAATCTTGATCGCCATAAAGTCATAGAACCCTGAGGATAAATGGTCAAGGAAAATTGGCGATGGAATGGAGCAAAAGGTGTGTCACCGACTTGGTCGATGATGCTCGACTTACTTCACCTAACGGCCCTGAAGGCCAAAATTTGTGAAACTATAAATTGAATTTTAAAAGTTTTTTGAGAGTTCTGAGAATGGGGAGTTTTTCTCTGAGTTTTTGAAGTTTTCCTTAGTTTTCCATTGTAGAACTTAGAGCTTTTGAGACTTGGTTTAAAATAATTTTCATTTGGATTTTTCAATTAAGTTGATTTGAAGCATTGTAGAGATTTGGGAGCCATTACCCAGTTCATGGCTAAAATAATTGGTAATTGTTTCTTCCTTTTTATGATGTGTGGCTAAAACCCTAATTCTTGATGGTGTGATCATGTCATTATTGGCTTAATTATCTTATGGGTATTGTGATTTACTGATTTGAATGCTTAATTGAAGTGGAATTAATCGATAGTTGTGTATTAATCTATGAATTGTAGTTGCAAATGCAATTATAATTTAGTGTTCTGGGCCTGCTTGAGAAAGAGGTTTTAGAACCAAGGTTTTCTATTAATAATTGTAGCTATTGGGTTGATGTGGGTTCAGCTCGAGAGAGTTAATTCTAAACTTGGTTCTGCCTATCGAGCTCAGAGAGTAGATAAATTAAGGTTTGGGTTGTTCTCAGTGTTAAGTTTGTCGAGGTTCTAGAGAACTCACTTAATCGTAATAGTTGTTCGAGAGAAAGCTATTGCATCTATAGTCTAGCCTACCTACTGAGATTTAGCAACTGTAAGTAAATTCCAATTACCCATATAGAAAAACTAGCCTATAATCGATCACATCCGCGAGAATTCCTCTCTACTTATTGCTTTTCCTATTTATGAAATTATTTTAGTTGCTAATTGACAAATCAATCCCCAAAATGACATTCGTGTCACCCTTTCGATTTATCCAAATGTTTTCGATAATTTCTATTCCTACAACCGATTAGAACACATTTATAACTTCGTAACTAAATTCAAACTTGTACCTCTCCCTATGGGTTCGACCTCAACTCATTTGTTGGGTTTTATACTAGATTACAATCGCCTACACCTAATATTGGATGACGTGTGGTTGAGCGTTCATCAATTATTAAATGCGTCCCAAATATTGAACAAAGTGCCTTCTAAATCAGTCTCTTCCACTCCTTATGAACTTTGGAGTGGTCATAAAACAAACTTGAATGATCTACGACTGAGGAGTTGTGCAACATATATTAAAGATCGTTTTGGTGAGTTTGGAAAACTAAGTCCAAAAGGAAAGAAATGTATCTTCATAAGGTACTCTGAACGCTCCTAAGGGTATGTGTTCATTGATGAACCGGAGGATGGAAGTATTACTGAAATTGTATCACGAGAAGTTGATTTTTTGGAAAATGATTTTCCCAAAAAGGGTGAAATAGATGAAGGCGGGCCTCTCTACGAAATGCTGAATTCAGAAGATCAGGTAGTGTCGTCAGATATACTTGATAACTTAATGTATCAAGAAATGATTCCTGGTCCAAGTGGGAGTTATGAATCCCAAAATCCTATAGAGGAATCTGAAATTCAATTACTAAGTGTACAAGAAAAGCTATACCTAAATGTTCTTATGAAATTGAGGATTATTTTTTCTTGGTATCTTCTACATAATTGGAAGAACCTAATTATGTAACTGAGGCCCTATTAAACCCTAAAAGGGATGAATGGTTAAAAGCGATGAAAGAAGAATTAGAGTCTATGAAAGCCAACAATGTCTGGGATCTAGTTGACCTTCCTAAGGAACGTAAAGCTATTGGGAATAAATGGGTTCTCAAAGTTAAACGCAAGTCAGATGGGTCAATAGAAAGACACAGAGCACGATTAGTATCAAAAGATTTTACTCAAGAAGTTGGAATAGGCTATGAGTAAACTTTTTCACCAGTTGTAAAGTTTACCTCCATTTGATTACTTTTTACTATTGTTGCACATTTAGATCTAGAATTACATCAAATGGATGTGAAGACCGCTTTTCTCAATGGAGAATTAAACGAGGAAATCTACATGGAACAACCAGTAGGTTTTGTTGTTAAAGGCCAAGAAAAGAAAGTTCGTAAATTGAAAAGATAAATCTATGGCCTAAAGCAATCTTCAAGGCAGTGGTAACTGGGATTTCATAAGGAGGTGATGTAATTTGATTTCACCATGATCGATGAAGAACATTGCATCTATGTTAAAAAGTCCAATGAAAATTTTGTAGATCTCTTTCAATCACAAGGAAACCAAGATCGTTTTTGTTCACAAACTAAGAGTCTTCCTTAGTGTGTAGATTGATTTGTGTAAGAAACTTTCTTCTCTGTTTCTTTACTGATCTTTTGTTTTTATCTTTCTCGCGTTCTTCCCCTCTCATTTTTTACGTTCCCACGTCTAAAAAAAAGTTACTCCCACTAGGAGCCTTTTAAGGAGAGGTTGAGCAGTTACAGACTATTCTATCTTATCCTTTAAAAAAGGATTATCTATTTAATTAATTTGTTAAATTAGATAGGACAAAAATGGATTGGTTCGGACAGAATCGGGTTGAGTCGGGTTGGTCCACATAGGCGGCCCACGATCCAAAACTTACATCTCCCACTTTGGACATGGTGGACAAGACCCAAGCCAACACAACATCAATCAGACACACAATTAATACGACAAATAGTTTGTGCGACATGTGAACATGAAGAGCTTAGCTTTAAGGTTTTACAAGACCTAAATATGAATCCAATCACATGTGAAAAGAATTCACTACAATTGTAAGGACACTATTACTCACGATACCCCAAATGTCATTCACTACTTCAGTAGTTGATTATTTGATCCCTCATCCTCTCAAAGAGGTGAACTCGAGTTCATGTTTTAACTTTATATACACAATTACACTCGAGTGTAATAGCCGACTTATGTATACAAGTTGAATTGTTCAATTTAATCATCTTTCCCTTCTATTCGAATTTATATATTCCATATCAACAGCTTTCTTAGATATGCACTGCATTGCCGAATCACTCATGGCTATTACTAGCATGATAAAGTAGTAACACCGATCAAAACTTCAAGAAACAGTAAAAGGTCAAAGGGTATTTCATTGAAAAATCATTTTAACCTTTAGGGGTCTCACACAATGAAGAAGCAGGGAACCATTCTTTCAATGACTCATTCATCGCTTGACACACGTGGTATGAAACACGTGCTACGATATTTACACCTTATATTTGTGTATGTGTCTCATTATTTTGATTATCCAACATCGTACAGACCTTGGTCTAAACACCTTCAGATGTTTAACCCTAGTGTCTCTCTTCAATGATCCTTGAACTCATTTTCTTAGAGAAACTCTTGCCTGGCTCATAAAACAAGTCATAATATGATGGTGAAATTTATCTTTTCACGTTCCTCGACGTAAAAGGCGATTGCTCGGGTGAGAGAGCCAATCTCACGACTTGTTCGACACACTTTATTTCTTACAAAATATCACATGCATATTATATTTGAATATAAATCCAATAGTATTATATAGAAGAGAGTATTATAACAATCAAGTTATTTTACAATACTGAAATATCATCAAATCCTACACAAACCTAGAGCCTTAACATGTTTTTCAAACAAGTATCTAGAGATGACCGTTGTAAAAAGATCAGTTATCATTTCACATGTAGGAATATAATGTAAAGTTATTTCTCCACTTGCCACTACGTCTCTCACAAAGTTATACTTGATGTCAATATGTTTGGTCTTACTGTGATGCTTAGGATCCTTCGTGTATGCGATAGTCGCTTGACTATCACAATATAGAATATGGGACACTTAGAATTCTTTGCGATACTCAAATGTTCAAAGGACCTCTTTAACCAAACAGTTTTTTGTACTGCAGTCGCACAAGCCACGAATTCAGATTCCATGGTTGAAAGAGTTGTGCAAGTTTGCTTCTTTCTTTTCCATGAAATAGAACCACCATTTAGTAAGAAAGCATAACCTGATGTTGATTTTATATCATTTTGGTCAGTAGTCTAATCAACATATATATAACCTTTTATAAATAAGTCAGATTCACTATAACACGGTGTATGATCCATAGTGCCCTTCAGGTATCAGAATTTTCTCTTTACTGCTTTCCAATGATCTCTTCCAGGATTGGATTGATACCTGCTAACCAGACTCATGGCATAACAAATGTCCTGGCGAGTACACATCATAGTATACATCAAACTCCCGACAACACTAAAATAAGGAACTCAAGACATGTCTTTCTTTTCTTTTTCAATTTGGACACTTTTCAAGGCTTAAAATTTCACCCCTTGCTATAGGAGTATCCATGGATTTGCAACTATTCATTCGAAAAAATTCCAATATTTTTTTTATATAAGTTTCTTGAGATAAACTCAAAAATTTCTTGGAACAATCTCTTTGGATCTCAACACCCAATATATAGTCTGATTCACCCATATCTTTCATATCAAATGATTTTGAAATACAAGACTTGGCAGTTTTCACGTACTCCAAATTATTTCCAGCTAATAAAGATCATCTACGTAGAGAGAAAGAATTACAAAAATTTTATTAGACTTTTTCACATAGATGCAATGGTCTTCATTGATCATGGTGAAATCAAATGACATCACCTCCTTATGAAATCTCGGGTACCACTGTCTTGAAGATTGATTTTGGCTATAAATTGATCTTTTCAATTTAGAAACTTTCTTTTCTTGTTCTTTAACAACAAAACCTACTGGTTGTTCCATTTAGATTTCCTCGTTTAATTCTCAATTGAGAAAAGTGGACTTCACATCCATTTGACGTAATTCTAGATCTAAACATGCAACAATAGCTAATCTTGTATGCAATGTAATAACATCAACATCATTATTACTTGAATAACATGTCATTACTCAACGGCTAACCTAATAGTCATAAGTTGAAGGATTACAATCTAATACGACAAAACGGTCAAAATGAAGTCCAAAATCATATAAAACATTTTCTAGAGTTATTCTAACACCATTACGACTAAAAAACAAATCAAAACAAACGTCTAAAAGAACGGACACAGATACTAAGTTACGTCAAATCTCTAGACCATACAGAACGTCTTGCAACATTAAAGAACGACCACCACGAAAGTCTACTTTAAAAGTACCTATTCCTTTGACTTCCAATTTTGCATTATTTTCCACGTAGATCCACCTTGATTTAGATGAAACTCCATAATGCTTCTCGATCTCGACTCACATGGTCGGTGGATCCTGTGTCTACAATCCATACAGGATAAGATTCAGTTAGTAACGAAGTTCTAGAAACATATGTAGCACTTAGAAATGCATTTGAAAATGCTATCTTTTTATTTATGAACAAAGTTTAGCACTTAGCAATTATAGCACTTCATTTTGCTCTTGTTTCTCTTCTTTAAGACCCATTTTCCTTTCTTGGAATTAGGCTCTCTTTTTTTTCTTAGAGAACCCTTCTCCAATCTCTTTGTCTTTCCTATTTCTTTTCCAATTCTTCTTGCGTTGAAGCTTGAAAAATTTGTACCACTTGACTCTACCACAAAGGCATTCGAAGCAACATTAGCAGCACCAAGCCGTTCATCTTCAAGTTCAACATGGTGAGCAACATCAAAAAGGATTTTGATGCTATCATTATGGGTCAAGTTTAACCTTCAAATGTTCCCAATTATTTGGGAAAAGACCGAATCACTGCCGGAACTTGTTGCTTATCTGAAAGAACATGGCCATCACTCTTGAGTTGAGCTATCATGTTTGACATCACCCTTAGGAGTTGTTTTACATTTTTATCAGGACGCTTCTTATAAGTGTCAAATTTGATAGTTACTTTCGGAGGCGGGTTACAGACGTACCCCCATACGTTCCTTGCAGATGTGCCCACGTAGCATGAGAAGTAGGAAATTTCTCACATTCATGTATGAGGTCATCAACCAAAGAACTAACTATAATTCCATGTGCAGTGGAATTAGCCTTTTTGCAAGATTTATAAGCTTTAAGGTATCTTCTGTGTTGTGATGTGTTTCCCTCTTCTGGTTGATTTAAAATATGAGTTATACCTTCAAGCACATTTTGCTCTTCCATTATATACCATATTTTACTACTCCAAATGTTGTAATTGTCACCGTTCAATTTTTCACATTTGTTTAAGTTATAACTTTTACGCCATGACTGTATTTGAGAGGCAATTAGGCAAGTATTTTTTTTCAATTAATTAACTATGCATGTGGCATACACATTCAAGCAAATCAATTCCCATAAATGTTTCATATTTAATATAAAATTAAAAAGACACATACGTATCTAATCATCATCTGCGAACTAAATATTTAACCAAAATTTGAAACTAATTTCATAATGTGTATAATATATTTGAGACCATAATCACGAATATTTACATGTCTAATAATCAAACACCATATGATAATGCATAGTAGAATAAAGATCCACTAATCCATAAAACAGGATAAAGCTCAAATATGCATACTAAAGCATAATCAAAGATATACATCACATAATTTGTAAAGAATAAACAACAAAACTTGATACTAAACTATATTTATGTTGTGAAGTTTTACCCACTTAACTCCTATATTTAACACATACTTTCATAATGGTTCATTATCCCCAATTTTGATATAAGTTTCATTCAGTTTAATAATCCAATATTTTGGTAAGGAATAATACAAAACTTGCATGACACTTTCATTAACCTCATCAATTTTCATGACAAAGGATTTGAGGAAGTCTAATAAAGAGTCAAGAGGATCCATCTTCAAAGACATAAACTCTTTTAGATATTTATCTCTTTTCCTTCGAATGGCCCTTTGATTCCTTAACAGATTATGTGTCGCACTTGGAACACCAATCCCTATGATTTCTTGCCCTCGAAAACATGTCCTGCGGCGACGTGCTCTTCTACATTGTCCTTTTGCTCTTCCAGAACTCCCTCTTGGAATAATTCAAATTTGTTCCTATACAACCATGTCTGAAATTGGAACAAGGAAACAATAAGAATGATTGAACCATTCAATGTAACAACATATGTCACTTTTATTTTGTCACGACCCAAGGGTACCCCCTAGATGTAACATGGCGTATAGAACCCCGAATGGCTCCACACAAACCACTTAGCTTTCATAACATAAGAATATCACAATAAAGAGTAAAACATTTTTCAAGTCTTAAAAAGTTTTTCATAAAGGAAAATGGAAGTCTAGACTTGTCTCAATATAGCCATCTATTACAATAGTGAATGAAATAGGGCCTAGCCCATCTAACATGTCCAAAAGAGGAAATACATGAAAGAAAATAAATACAAGAAATCCATCCTTGAACCATGAGGATTCACCAAGCTCGGGGACAATCAAATCCAAGATCTAGCCACAAGGATGATCACCTTTAGTGTTGGACCCTACACTTGGGAAAAATGTAGGCAAAGTAGGCGTTAGTACAAAAATGCACTAAGTATGGTAGCCAATCATAAAAACATTAGAAACATGAGAAAAGGGAAATTTCATTTGAAAGCATGCAATTTATCAAGTATAAATATCATCGTAGAGATAGTCCGGAAATATAAGTCATAACATCAGTTTTCCATATAAGCTAGCATTATCTTTAAAACCTATGAACACTACGAGATACTTCTTTAAGCATATTGATACGCTCAAATTACACCTCTCTAAAGAAGTATAAGCAATTGTTGTTAAATAAAGAACCCAACTAGTAGGTTGGGGTCGATCCCACGAGGAATATGGTTTAGACTTAAGCTTAACTTACGATTATATTTGTTAGTCAACTTATTTCCAAGACAAGTAAAGGGGGGGGGGGGGG
>JAJOOB010026685.1:0-31160 GCA_029582485.1 Solanum tarapatanum
CCTCCAATTCTTTTGACAAATAAATTAATATTTTTGAAAATAAAAAATTAATATTAATTTTTTTATTTTTTAGCACAATTTAGAATTTTGAGTAGAAGTTAAAAGTGAGTGATCTATTATGGGTCCATGTGGATACCCATATTTTACCCATTTTGACCATATTTGTAGGAGCTCTTAAAATAACTTGAAGCCCATATTTACCCAATTATAATATGAGTGATCCAAGTCATTAAATATGGGTTAAAGGGACTCATTTCATTAATATGGTACAAGTACGAGATTCTAACTTTTAGATGAGAGCAATGAAGTGTGGCTAAGTCATTAGATTAACAAGATAATTAAGAGGAGTACCCGAGATCGTATGTAGTAAGACAAGGTTCCAATTAAGTTAATGATTAGTTTTCATGTGTGGCTAGATAGTATAATTGAGTTATTAATGTGTAATAGGCTGAGGTAAGCATTAATTTTCTTCCCTTAAGAGCTAGATGAAGCAACCTTATAAGCCATTGAGAAGAAGTTAAGAGAAGCATCATAGAAAGATGTCTTAGAAGGAGTCTTAATACTTTCTTATAGAGAGTTCAATATACATGAGATAAGCCTTTCCCGAGTATTAAAGTAAATGGAATGTAGACCAGTTTAGAGATAATGAGAATAGATCCATGGCTTTAGAGTGTCAACTCCAAACCTAAGAGGGAGATTATAAGATGAGAAATCAAGTCAAGTGTTGTGGATGAGATAGTGATGTCATCAGAAAAAGTTTTAGAGATATATCAATCTGGTCATAACCTTGCATATTCCTCAAGTGAAGTTATTACAACATCTTGTGGATATTCCTAATATCAGAATTGTGTCTATGACCTATGCTCACACACTTCAGAGAGAATCACATCTATGCTCAGTTTATAGAATGAGGGGCAAAGACTTTAGCCCATTAACCTCGAGCTTAATCCATAAAGTTGTGGATATCAGCCTCATGATATGAACCTATTCATATAAGTATTCATGTCTCATAGTATGTTTAGTCTCACAAGTTCATTATTTACTCTCAATGGCTAGCAACATAATGTTATGTCATGCATATTCTTATATCAGAATTCTCGAATTAATCATGCTTATGATTTTTCGCCCTAAAGTCCTTTCAGTAATCCTTTTTAGTTTTGGAGAGGGGTGTTGCTGATAGTAGCTCTGTGATGATGGAGGAGAGGAGTGATATTTATTATTGTGATAGTGATGATGTGTTTATTCCATCTAAGGTTATACATGTGGAGAAAGAAGGAGATAGATTTTTTTAATGAGTACTAAGTAAGCTTCCTCGTGGTAATGCATGAAACTTTAGTTGGTAGAGATGAGAGGATGAGAAGTTTTTAGAATGTGGGTTAGTAGGAGTCTATGGAGTGGTTAAGGTTCTAAGATTTGATGTGGTATTGTTAACATGTGTACAATGTGTGATACATTAGGTGTATCGTGATATGAGCCCAAGGTTAGCTGAGAGTACCGGTAAGGAGTACTATTCTTGGGATGAGATTTCCTACAGAGGTGTAGAACCTGAATATTGTTATTTAGATCAGAATAATCACCCTATGTTAAGTACTTTGTGATTATGAGTTAGACTTGAATACAGTAAGAGTAACCCTTTTCCATTCTCAAACAACCGTCATTCGAGGACGAATGATCCGAAGGGAAAGATATTGCAACACCCCGAATTTTTTTAAGCTAAGGCCAGAACTATTCTTATTTTTGCACATAAGGTCTTATCGGGTTATTATTAAATTGCTCATATTTGTAATGGTAAATTCTTTAGTATGAGAATAATTTTGGATATCAATTAAGGTCACTAAAAACTCCTAGCACAAAGTTGAGTTGAAAGTTTACTTGGGTCAACTTCAAACGATCATATTTCCTAGAATATAAAGAGTTACATGGCTCATAACCTATCAAATCAAAAATATTTGAATCTTCTTTCTAACACCAGCAATATTTCAACAATTTGAGTTTTGAGTAAGAAGTTACGACCATTTTAGTAAACTGATACAGTGTTGTCTTTATACCTCTAAGAAAACCCTAAACGAATTTATTGACTAATTAAAGACCCAAACAATAAGATTTTAATCTCTTAATACATCATTCTCTTCTCTCTCAAACCCAAAGATAAACCCTAAGGAAAAATCAAAGTAGAAGACTCCATTCAATATTCTTTCAATCTTTTTCAAGATTCTTTCAATCTATTTTCAAGATTCTTTCGATCTTTTCAAGATTCTTCTTCAAGGTAAGTTTTTCTCAAAGAATTTCATTCTTTCCAACTCTAATTCCTCTATACAATTATGAATCACTAATGAAAATCATAATTCTTGGCCATAGAGTTTCAAGAAACTAATTCAAGAATCTCAAGAAAGGTTTTCTTGATCGTTCACATTCAAGCTAAGGTTTCAAGGATTCTATTTAATTTTTTTTCAAGATTCTTCAAGAACCTTGTTCTTTTAGGTATGTAAGGCTATCATAGTGTTGGGGACTAGTTCATCCTCACGCCCTACATCTACTTTTAAATTAGAAAATAGCAATCTAGGATTCTATCCCTAGATTTGAGTATTTTGAGATAAGTTGATTTGAGTTCTTGAGTTCCTGTTTCTTTTTGAAATTATATTCCTAATTATTGAATGCTATATGTTATGCATTAAAATTCTTGAGTTTATTCATTCGTGTCTATATTTCAGTATGAACCCTATGAATTGAGTATTTCTGAGAGGAGAAATATCATTGAGTTACGAGTTTTGAGTTCTTGAGTTCTGAGTTGCCTTATTGCTATTAAGATCCCTGAGTTGAGTCGTTCATGTCCATAATTCTACATGAACCCTATGATTTGAGTTATAAATTTTGAAAAGCTTTTTAAAGGCAACACTTGAGATCTAAAACTGAGTTTTGAGAAAAAAGTTTCTAAAACATGATTAGTATGACAATCGAGTATGTCATCAATGTATGAGCAGTATTGTATCTAGATATACCATCAATGTTTATGCAGTATGACTTTCCTAGTCATCAATGATCATATTAAATATGATTCTGATATGTTCTTGAGAAAGAGTTTTCAAGTATGAAGAGTATAAGGGGACTATGTATTCCCAGAGTATCATTTGTTACATTTATAAAAGAGAAATTGAGATCTCTAAATGAGTTGTGAGTTCAAAAGATATTTCAAGAGAAACTACATCTTTTAAGAAGGTTGTTTGAGCAATTATCTAAAACCAAAGGAAGAGTTATGTTTTTAAACATATGATTATGAGTATATATTATTGAAAGTAGTATTGATCACCGATATGGGGACGAGTTCAGATAATTCAAAGTCCTCATTAATCATGTATACCAACATGCGTAAATGGTCATACTTTTTAGATGATTTCTTATTGCTTTTAAGCATAGCTCAGTGGATCCATTAGTTGAGGTGTCCTATATCCCGGAAAGGTATATGACAATTTTGGCAGCGTGGGTGAGACGATGTATCATCATTTAGCTCATCGTGATGGTTGTTGGTTAGAGAATCTCTTAATAGAGTTAAAGTGTATTTTTATACATAATTTATTATGTTTAGTTAAGAGATGAGAAAGTATTTTGTAAAACTTTAAATTATTTAAATCCTTTATTTTTTACATTTAGCTTAAGTACATTTTTATCTACTGTAGTCCTTTCTTTCAATTATTGGTTATTCAGCTTTATTACATACTCGTACATTCAATGTACTGATGTCATTCGACCTACATATTTTAATGATACAGATACATGTTCTTAAGATCCTCAATAAGAGTCCGTTGAGATCACTTTGTCTGCTCGCCAACTTTTTAGTAAGACTTCCTTACTTTCAGAGGACTCTAATTTTATGTGTTGTTAGCGTATTAGTAACATTTTGAGTAGTCATGGGTCTTGTCCTGACATTCAAATTTATACAGTAGAGGCTTCTAGATAGATAGTTTTGGAGAGTCTTTTAGTTTCAGATGTTTTATTTAACACTTATGTTTCATACTTAGTATATTCAGTTCCGTTTTGAGATTCAACAAACTATTTTTAAACAGTTCTTTCAATTTTATGCTTATGTATGCTTCAGTTAGTCTTCTGCTTGTAGTTAGCCAGGATGAGGGTTCGCTTGGGGACCAGTAATAGTTCTCAATTGTTGGCCACGTACATGGTGTAGGCTCGGGTCGTGACATTATAGTTTCGAGAATTCAAAGCTTTCGATTCTTGATTTTCGGACATATTTTTTTTTTCTTTAGTTAGGTTAGTATTGGTAAATAGAGATAAGTCTTGTTGTTATTGTGAAGAATGCTTTTGAGATACATGTATGCTTGTGCATTTTGATTGGTCACGAAAATTGTTTATTTTAACTTAGGAGCGTAAGATGGATTCAGTGGATGACTCTATTTCAAAGAGAAGGACTAGACAATAATCATTGAAGGATATGGTCGAGATAATAGAAAAAAGGAATAGGTTGAGTCAAAGTTTTAATTCTACGGAGGTTAGCTGTGGAAGGAAAATTGAAAAAATGGAGCTTTCTAGAGGTGATGAAAGAAATTTATAAAATAATTGAAAACAAGAACTTGCAATTCCTTCACGAATCCGATTTTCGTCAAGGAAGTATTTGATGATGATCGCAAGTTGTTATCATTACGAAGGAGGGTGATCCTATGTTGAATGCAATAGATAAGGTTGTTTCATGTGTAGGATAGAGGACAAATCCAAAGAGTTTACTGATACAACCGCACATTCTGAGTCGAAATTCAAATCTTCAAAAGAATCGAAAGAAGAGTCTTGAAGTGTCTGAGTTTCTAAGTTTCATTTTTGATTCAATAAAAAAATATTGATGATGATGATAAACTCACTCCTAATGATAAGAAACATGTTTCTCTCAAACAAGCACTTCCTTTAATATTTTGATTTGAAGACAAGGAACCTCTTCCCTCGGAGAAAGAAGAATGGGAAAAGAAAATCGAAGATCTTTTTGTTGAAAGGGACATGTATGTCTTGGAATCATCTATTGGCTTTACGAATCCATCAATTTTACCAATGTAGAGTGAATTTCATAAATTGGACTCATCTGTTTATTTATTGTTCATATATCCTATGAAGAACTTTTCTTTTTAAATATTTTGTTAACTCTGCTCTCCAATATATTTTTGGTTAATCTTAAATTCTTTAACTTATGTGTCATCTGAATATTTAGAGAACTCGAGGGAGGTACGAAAGAAAATATTTTGGAGAGTCTCCATTACTCTTGGATGTTGACGGCTTCATAGTTTCTGATTATTCTGCAGCCTGGGATTCTCCTATTTATGGAGAAGGAACTGTATGGAATTTAGTCCCCAAAGTGCCAAACCGACAATGCATCCTCATTAACGTGGAGGCTTTCAGTTCATGTGGAATTTTTTTTACTATAGATATAACTCTTAAGAGGTTTAGAGAGCCCATATATGATAGTAAGAGAAGATGCATTATCTCACACACACCTGGCACCAGAAAAACCTGTCTCAAAATAATATTTCTTTAGTAATTCTGAAGTTGTTCCCTCACTTTCGGCCTATAATCATAGAACCTTCAAATTTTATTCATAACTAGGAAGTGGAGTTTACGAAATGGGAGATGGACATCATTCTTGTATGTGGAAGGGAATTTTCAACTCCCATTTCTGGAACAAAACTTCACAGTTAAGAAGAAAATTGGATGGAGAACTGATTACAGGCCGAAACTTTGGAAACGTCTTGAAAAATAACTAAAGAAATACTACGATGAGTTGGGTTTTTTTCGGTGACAGGTAGGTGTGATATTATGCATCCTCCCTCACTAGTAGATAGGGGATCTCTCAGTCTCTCAAGAGTTATATCTCAGTAGTGCTTTTCCATATGAACTCCAATCCTCCACGTTGATGAGGATACATAGTCGCTTTGACATTTAGGGAAATTAAATCCCAGACATATCTTTCTCCATAAATAGGAGAATCATTGTCTACAGAAGAATCATAAGCTCTGAAGCCGTCAATATCCAAGAGTGATGGTGACTCTCTGAATATTTTCATCCATGACTTCTTCGAGATATGATAGCTTGCAATTATCACATAAGTTCAAGATTTTAAGAGTGAACAAAATATAAACCAAAGAGCAGGTCCGTTTAATTGGCATGGAAAATCTAGACAAAACTTTCATAAACTTAGATTTACTAAAACATCTGTGCAGCAAGAAAAAACAAAAAAATGTGTGCTTGAGAGAAAAAAACTTGTATACTTACAAAATTAGGGAAGATGTACTTGACCTACAAAATCACATGTGAACAAATTGAATATATGATTCCTATTTTTTAGTCGGATTCATCGTTTAATAATTCATGTGTTATAAACTTGTATAATTACTTCAATATTTGATAAAAATACATCTAGAAGTAGTCCAAATATGACATATTTTCTATGAAAAAGAACATTTTCTTATTAGTAAAAGATCAAATATACCGAGTCATATATCACAAGTACTAAAATAAATTTTTTATCACTAACTCAAATACCAAACACACAATATTATCCTTTGCAATCAAGTTTTGAATTGTGACATTTTGGTCGGAATAGAGTTTCACATTTGATCACAATAGAGTTTTGAAGAATATTATTGAAGAGACTGAGTTTCTAAAGTTTATGTTGATTCAATAAAAAGTATTGATGATCATAATAAACTTAGTCCTCCGGAAGAGATGGAACTTGTTTATGTCAAAGAAACACTTCCTTTAATATTCCGATTTAAAGATGAGGAAACTATTCCCCCGGATTAAGAAGAATGAGAAAAGGAAATTGAAGATCTTTTTGGTTAAATGAACATGTGTGCCTTGGAATCACATTTTGCTTACGAATCAATCGGTTTCGTTGATGCATAGTGGAGAACTAAGTCAGATGGGGAACCACCATCTTGATCTAGAGGAATAAATCTAACTCATTTGTTTAATTTGTTCATTTGTCCATTTATAGATCAAGTACATCTTCCATCCTTTTGTAGGTATACGATTATGTCCTATCAAGCACTAACTAAACAGATTAGTCCAAAATCGTTTACTTACAAAATTAGGTAAGATGTACTTGACCTCAAATATCACATGTGAACAAACTAAACATACAAGTCCAATTTTTTCATCTAGATCAAGCTGGTGGTTCCCTATCTGAAAATCACTTACTTTTTTTACTTTGAATTGCCGAAGCAGGTGAGTTTATAAATCCAACTTGTTCTTCCATGATACGCATGTCCATATCAACATAAAGATTGTCAATTTTCTTTTCCCATTCTTCTTTCTCCAGAGGTAGAGGTTCCTCGTCTTCAAGTTTGAATACTAAATGAAGTGTTTCTTAGACAGTAACCTACAAAAAAACTGGACGGATCTTCTTCCTCTTGTCACCTCCAAAGGGCTCCACCATCCATATTTTCCTTCAACTATGAAAATATTCTCCAATATGAACAATCGTAGGATAATCAAAATCTTAAAAAATATTCTTCCGATCAATTTCACAGTCCTCTCAGACTCCTCGTCATCACATAGAAGAATTGGGCCATTGTTGTGATTTTCACCATCAATAGGAAGTGGAGGACTCCCCGATTGGAGATCCACAAAGATAGGCCATTCCGTGTGAGTCCCACTGTCCATACAAGTTACACATTCACCTTCACAAGTTTAGAATTCCCCTTTGCTAGACACAAGACGGTTACAATGTGGACATAATGTTCTTGAAATAGTGGCATCCCCGGAATGCATAAACATGCACCTGAGTAAAATTACACAACCATTAGCACACTAAAAATACATTCATAAAATAATTTTCTTTTATTCGAGAAGAAATAATTTAATAAGGGCCACAACTATTTTGAGAAAGAGGAATTAGTACTTCACACTATTCTGACAAAAAATGTCATGATTCAAAACATAATTACAAAGGATAATAGCATGTATAGTTTTGAATTTACTAATAAATAATTTTGGTTTTGGTACTTGAGAAATATGTAACTAAGACAAATAATTGAAACAATAACGCAATTTTAGTGATTTATATACACATTAAATATTATTCAAGTAGTCAACTAATTTTTTTATAATTAATTTTATTTTAATATATAAAATATCTGATTGTGTTATTACATTGGTAGAACCAAAAGGTTACACATGAATTACAACGCAAGGTGTGTTTCTAAGGAAGGAAAATGTGTTGGATGAAAAAATATTTTGTAAAAAGATGAATGAGTTTCTTATTTATTTTATTGTGCTCAGAAAAATACATGATTGGGTTATTTTTCATTTGGGTTAGATTCGGAGGTGTAAAAAAAATGGGTGAGGTAATTTATTAAAGTCACGTAGCATTTTTGGATTGTTGTTTTAATTTATCAAAAATAGATTTGTCAAAGAACATATTAAATAAAAGCTATTAGTTAGCTTACGGGGTATACATGTGCCATACTTTTTAATAAGGGGTATTTCCACTCTACATCACACAGTTTGGGGAAAATTTTAGGAGGGGGGTATTTATTTTCTATTGTTGTCTGATGAGTCCACAATTTGGACTCATTTAGGGCTTTATTTTGATAGAAATAGTGTCCACAAATTCTTATTTTGTCTCAGTATCTAATGAAAACTCTTAAGTTTCAGGTATTTGAAGTTTTAGTGGAAGCATGGACACTTAGGCACAAAAAGGAACAAAAAGGCTGAAAAGAACGAAGAAGTTGAAATCCTGCAAATTTCATTTTCATCTAAAGCTTAGCCTAGTCACTATTATCTTGCAAATTTCCTATCGAAAGCATGTACCCAACGATTTATCTACAACTTGTATTGCGGTCACACCCCAAGAACTTTTCCCCATACTTGACTTTCTTGTTATTATTTGTTGTTTTTACTTATGACAAAACACCCAAATCGATATTTGATGCTTTTGTGTCAGCCCTTTTTATTTACTATGTTTTTACTACTTAATGTCTTTCGTTAGGACTAATTAGAGCTAAATTTTATTTTTCTATTAATTCTCAAAACAACTCCCTTGGGACACAACCCCAACCTTTAGTTGGGTTACTATATTATCGACGATCGTAGACACTCGTACCGTAGGTTAGCGTCGTTGGTCACGATAAGCATTAAAATGGCACCGCTGCCGGGGACTGGTGTTATTTGAAATTTTTTAGATTAGTAGAATTTTTGTTCTTCTTAGTTGTAGCCCACTAACTTAATTCTTAGTTTTGTTTTGTAATTTGTCTGAATCTAAACAAGGGAAAGTGAGAAATATTCGGGAGCTAATGGAATTTCCTCAATTAGAGGTAATGATGTATCGGGATCGTATCCTAACCTTTAAGCAATTGGAGGATGAGCGGATCCATGAGACATCGGCAAGATTCAATGAACTGCTAACTCAATGCCCCACTCATGGAATTCCCGGTACGATCCTTCTTGATTGTTTCTACCAAAGTCTTGGCCCCAGATACAAGATGTTGGTTGACCAACTCCTTCCTGGCAGGACATTAAGGCAACCGTTTATAATAACAATTCAACTGCTTGACAAGCCAAGAGGTTGAAAAGGATTTCTTGATGACCGCACTAATGACTCAAATGGACGAGTTAAAAAGAAATATGCTGAAGGTCGAAGCTCATTGCAAAAGGAAGGATAAATACATTCCCCCTCATAATAGAAGAAACAATGAGAACAAGGAGATCAAACATATCGAGGGAATGCTCTCAACAATTCTCTGCAAGGTGATCGAGCAAGACAAAGAACTGGAGAGATTGAAAGAAGACATCGAAGCAATGAAACGAATTATTTGGTCTCATTCTAAAGCTGTCGAACTGCTCGAGGACCTAATGAGTCATGCGTTGCCTCAACTCCATCCGCAGATAAACAGGGGGTGGCCTAATGAGGACATGAACAACCCCAACAACGAAACTTGAGCGATGATTTGCGTCGTGCCACGACAGTAAATAAGGCGCTTCTTGGGAGGCAACCCAAGGTCTGAAACGTTTAGGATTTTACTTTTATGAATAATGGTGTGTTGATGTTGCAGGTTAAAACGATGAAAGTGTGGAGAATTTCAGGTTGGCGAGCAGAAATTAAGTTCCGCGAGTCGCCAAACAGGTCAGCGAGCCCAACTGGATCCGCCGTTTGGATCAATACAAGAAGTTGTACAGAGTCTGTAAAACTCGGTGAGCCCGAAAAGCTGCTCGGCGCATTGCCAACAAGTTTGGCGATCTCAATGCAAACCGTCAAATTCACCCCCTAAAAATTGAAGGTTTTTGAAGAAAGGGCGGGATAAACGACCTCTCAGCGAACGCCGAGTGGGTTGGCGAGTGTGACTAACGTCACCAAATGGACACAAATTGAATATCGTATATTGCCAACAGTCACACTTCTTCATTCTATCTCACTTTCAAACTCCATATCTCCACACCAATGTTGTAATTTACATTCTCTCACTTTAAATTAGTTCTTTAGTCATGGATTAGCACTTGGAACTCGGATTTTCGTTGCCTCCTAGCATTATAATTTTGTTTACTCAGCAAAAATGTTAGTTTCTGGAAACCCCCATTCGCTCTTGAAAAGTTCAACCTCATCTGAAATCTAGGTGTCCATTAATGCGTGTTAGATCTCTCTGATATAAGTAGAAATTTTTGAATGCCTGCTTCTAATTTGTAAATTAGGGCCTATTTGCTTTTACTGTTCGAATCTCTATTTCACTCTACTTACCTTGAAACTAAATGTTGTGAACTATGCATAATGGGTGTTATGGGTCTGGGGCTGAATTTCATTAATGCATAGTTTAATTTTGTTTTTGAGGTTTGTACGATCGATTTTGAAAAGTGAGTTGAATCTCAGGCACGTTAGGTCAGTCGGCGAGCTGAGTTGAGCTCGCCGAATCACTCGGCAGTTCGCCTACTAGTCCTAAATCGCCCTTAATTTTACATCTTAAGTGTTGTGGGATCTGTAACCTTTGGCGAACATATTCATGATCGCCAAAGAGGTTCGGCGACTCGCTGATTTGATAGGTAGCCTGTCTGCAATTTTATGCTACAATGTAATTACTAACTGTTCTCTCTAACATTTTGCAGATATGGCCAAACGATCGACCAGAGGAAGGGAAAAAGGAATTTTGATCAGTGAAAATATACCTCCACCCAGGGGTAAGGCTACCACAACTTCAAAAAGTAAGGGGAAGGGCAAAACCTTCTAATTATCCGATGCAAGCTCTGGCAGCACATGCTTCTACGCCACCGAGCCACCCACTTATAACAGTGAGAGTGCAGAGTCTGACAAAGATTACCAGACAAAGGAAAGGAGGGCAAAGTTACGATCCAAAATGATACATGATCCACATCGGATCAGAGACAATCAATCCACCACTCCAACTCCTCCAGCTTCAGAGCAAGCATTAGTGCTGGCACCTCCAGTACAAGGTCCCCAACATGGATCAACGAATAGGTCAAAGGAGGACGGTCTGAGAATGATCATTGAGGAGAAAAGACTTTCCATACATGGGGTTATTGATAGGTATCCAAAGGTGATGGAGTGCCTGAAACACCACAAGTTCCAAATTTTCACAAGGCATCGCGGCTCTTACATACCAAGCTAGGTTAGAGAGTTCTACAACGCCTACAGTGCATTGGTACCTCAACGGAAAAGGCTAGTTTCATCTTTTAAAGCAGTTGACTACGTGGTTGTCAGAGGAAGAAAGGTATCCTGTGATAGTGAGGCTATCAACACAACTTTGGGTATGTCCGATAAGATTAATGACCACTGCCAGCACTTGATAAGGACACATAAGTTGGATGCGATGAAGAAGTGGTTAGCCCTGCTAGTCTCAGATGATAATGCTATGACATGGTTAGCAGAAGGAGTTCCAATTGAGAAGAAAAATATGAACATAGCTGCACGATACTGGTTCAGATTCATTAGCAACACAATTATGCCATCACAAAATGAATCAATCCTTCGTCTTGCTAAGGCAGCTTGCCTTGGATGCATCATTGAGAAAACCAGGATAAATCTCGGGATAATCATTGCCTCTAAGATCCATATGCATACAAAGTAGAGCCAGACATCTCTCCATTTCCTGATATTAATCACTGAATTATGCAAAAGAGCTCGGGTGCCTAGACATGCAATGAAGGATGTAGAATTGACTGCCACCGCCTCCACCAGTATCCGAAAGATCGATGCCGAATATGTTAAGGACCAAACAGAAAAGTAACAAAAGGAAGCTGTGGCCACTAGATCTAAACCTGCAAAGGTATCTTTTCCTAGTCCGGCCCCTGGGCCTTCAACTGTTGTTGCCTCCTATAAGCCAATCACTCAGGCATCCTTGATCCGAATGGGACAGCTTTCCCAATCTGCTAATTGTCGGACTGCCAACATAGAAAGCTCCATTCCAGGCATGATTCAGGTTGCCCTCGACAATGCTGTGAGACTTTTGAGCACTACTATCAATGCTCTAGAGGCCAGGATAGTAGTGTCTGAGCACGATCAAGGAGCTACAGAGGAAGTAACAGCCTTAAAGGCCACCACTACAGAACTGAAGAAAGATGTGGACTACCTAAAGTCCACTGATATATCCATGATCTTTGCAACAGTGGAAGTTCAAGATGTGCCCGAAATGCCTCAGACTGCCGCAGGACATGGAGATGGGATGGAGTATACAGCTGATCCTGAATCAGAGGCAGAAACTGACGAAGAGATATTTGAGAAAGTTACAATGGATGACATAGCCAAGACTGAAGAAACCATGATAGATGCTGCTGTGCAAGCTTCTTTGCCAAAGTCTCCTGCTGCGGGATCCAGTGGAGTTGGTCCTTCTGGTGGTCACTCCGGATACTAATGCGATGACAAATAGAGCAACCGCATAGCCAGGATCAATATGTCAACTCTTTGCATCTCATTGTGATTAGAGATTTATCGAATTCATTCTATTGTAATGACCATTGCACACTAGCGAAACTGTGTAGTCTTCTTTGACTTAAGTGTTGATGCCTTGTGTGATTAGCTTGCTTTGAACCATGCATGAATAAACTTAGAATTTTCCCTGTTAGTTTGATTGATTTAGAAAGGCGTGCTCTTGAGACGATCTTAGGCAACTTTAAAGAGTGTGAGCCAAATTTAACATATAACTCTTTTGTGGCCTACCCGTGAGCGTGTGAAACTCTTTTGAACACCCTTTTAGCCTTACCTTTCTTTGGAAGAACATTGATGAACCCTAGACCTTAATTGACCCACTACCTATAATCCTCTTGATTTGTGGTTTAGCAAATAGCCAACTTAGGCCAAAAGCCTAAGTTCGGGGTGTGGTGAAAAGGAAAAAGAGAATTCAAGAAGTGCAAGAAAAGTCCCCCTTATCCATGGTGTTGCAGAACAATGGAACCCCTATAAAAAAATAATTGAATAAAGTACAAAAGAAATCGGGTTTCCAAGCAATCCATGAAGGTGAATAAAAAGATGACTTAGAAGCACTAGAAAAAGAATTGATAAAGTAGAAGAAGGGAATGCCTTGAGAATACCACATCTCACGAGGAAGAAGTCACTGAGCCTATATGACCATACCTTTGCACTTATCCCTATTACAAGCCTTAGAAAGACCTTTTTGATCTTGAGTAAGCCGTATCGAAAGTCGATTGGAAAATAAGGTGAAACCTATGGGTGAAAACATGCATTGTGTTTCTCGTTTTTGAGTGTGAGCGTTGCATCTGATTCCAGATCTTGAATTGATTAACCTCTGTGTGTGAATATGGAATCATTCTTTACGTGAGGGCATTTATATACCTTTTGTTGACCTTGAACTTGCACAAGTAGCAAGTATTGTAAGCATGAGAATCTTTGGTAATGGTGTCATAACTTGAATTTTTGAGTACACAATTGATCCTTGCATAAGTAAATTGAGTCTTGTTGTGTGCATTTATGATTGAGTCTTGTGTAGCACTCTTTGAGACACCCTTTTTGAGCGGCTGGACATAAGTTTGCTTGAGGACAAGCAAAAGTTTAAGTTGGGGGTGTTGATGAGTCCACAATTTGGACTCATTTAGGGCTTTATTTTGATAGAAATAATGTCCTCAAATGCTTATTTTGTCTCAATATCTGATTAAAAACTCTTAAGTTTCAGGTATTTGAAGTTTTAGTGGAAGCATGGACACTTAGGCGCAAAAAGGAACAATAAGGTTGAAAAGAATGAAGAAGCTGAAAGCCTGAGCATCGCCAAGCACACTTGGCGATTCACCGAAGGGACTCACTCCGCCCTTTGTTCCAGTACGCGAAGCCCTGAAGGAAGAGGATAAAAAAGGCGATGAAAGGAGTAGTCGGCGCTTTGCCGAATAGTTCCGTGAAGCAGTACTATACCGCCCAATGGTCCAGAACGTGAAGATGCTGAAGGCAAGCACGAAATGGCGAAGAGACAGAAGAAGGGTGAGTCGCCGAGTCATTCAGCGACTTCGACTAACCTCGCCGAGCGATCCACCAGCACTAATTTCTGAAGTCTATAAATACTAAACTCTTTATTAATTTTAGGGGAGTCGAACCATTATTAAAATTTTCATAATAGAATAGTACTTTTTTATATTTTTTCTCTCAAGTTTGGAGAGGGTTTTTTGGGAGACTTCAAGAAAAAAGGATTTCATCTTCCCCAAGTTGGAAGTGGGTCTTCTCTATTTTTCTTTATTTGCTTAAGTTTAATTCCTTATGCCCATTTGATTTTAATATCATTTTAGGTGTATTTTGTTATTTCTTGATGTGTAGCTAAAAACCCCATTATTGGGGTGTGATTTAGCAACTATGTGTTGATATTGTTGTTGGGTCTTGCTTGCTGATAGGTTAGATGTATTTTAATGGTGATTTCACCTAATGGTTGTGGTTTAATTTAATGGGTTTCTAGTTACATATACTAAACCACCCATGTGTTTTTGGCTTGCCCGAGAGGGATGTCGCGGAACCAAGACCACTAGACTGATAGCCTAAGGAGTGGGTCGACATGAGGTTCATCCCGAGAGGGTGAGCCCTAGTCCCATATCCTAACACTCAACTTGAGAGAGTGAGTGGGGTAAGGCGTAGGCTGGCCTTCATACGGCAAATGGGTGTCCGAGAGGAACGCATTTGAAATGGGGTAAGTTGCCCGAGAGGGAACTCATTTTCATCTAAAGCTTAGCCTAGTCACTATTATCTTGCAAATTTCCTATCGAAAGCATGTACCCAATGATTTATCTCAACTTGTATTGCGGTCACACCCCAAGAACTTTTCCCCATACTTGATTTTCTTGTTATTATTTGTTGTTTTTACTACTTGTGACAAAACCCCCGAATTGATATTTGACACTGTTGTGTCACCCCTTTTTATTTACTATGTTTTTACTCGTTAATGTCTTTAGTCATGACTAATTAGATCTAAATTTTATTTTTCTATTAATTATCAAAATCACTCCCATGGGACACAACCTCAACCTTTAGTTGGGTTACTATATTATCGACAATCGTAGACACTCGTACCGTAGGTTAGTGTCGTTGGTCATGATAACAATCATTGTCATCTATTGCAGATTAGCCGAGGACCTGAGAGGTGTTAGTTTATGCTACGGCTGAGACAAGAAGATTTGGAGTTGGCGCATTAGATTTTTAGTTTTAAAAGAGATTTGGATCAAGAAGGAAATAATCAACCCTACTAATTGATGTATGTTATTTATGATAACTGAAGTATTTACAATTCGTTTATATTAGTCCTAACCCTACAATTTTCCCTAAACATCGCAATATAGAGCAAATATACTCTTTACTAAAAAAAGGTGCATATATACCCCATCGGCAAACTAATGGTTTTTATTTACCATGTTCGTTAACAAATATATTTTACTAAATTGAAAAAATCCTAAAAATATTTTTGTTAAAATTCAAAATGTTTGTGACTTTGATAAATTACCTCACCCATTTTTTAACCTCTCAGGCCTAACTCAAATAAAAAATAATCCAATCATGTATTTTTTCGGAGACAAGAAAATAAATAAGAAACTAGTTTATTTTTTCTAGAAAATATTTTTGATGTAACACATGAAACACACCCTACGTTGTAATTCATGTGTTAGTTATGGTTTTACCAATGTAATGACACAATCAGATATTTTATATTTCAAAATATAATTAAACATAAAAAAAATAGTGAACTACTTCAATAAACTTTAATGTGTATATAAATTACTCAACTTACGTTATTGTATTAGTTACATATTTTCGCAAGTACCAAAATAAAATTTCATCAATAAATTCATTAACATACGTGCTATTTCCTTTGTAATTAAGTTTTGAATTATGACATTTTGGTCAGAGTAGTGTTTCACACTATTCTTTAAGTAATACTTCCTCTTTCTCAAAATACCTGTCGCCCTTTCCAAATATATTTGTCCTCTAAAACAAACAAAATTATTTTCTGATTGTTTTTTCATTTAGTGTGCTAATGATTGTGCAATTTGACTCAGGTGCATATTTATGGATTCACAAAATGCCTCTATTTCAAGAAACTTGTATCCACATTGTAACCATCTTGAGTCTAGAAAAGAGGAATTCTCAACTTATGAAGGTGGGTGTGTATCTTGGGTGGGCAATAGGACTCACACGGAATGGCCTATCTTTGTGGATCTCCAATTGGGGAGTCCTCCACTTGGTGTTGATGGTGAAACGAACAACAAACGCCCGATTCTTCTAGGTGATGATAAGGACTTTGAGAGGACTTTGAAGTTGATAGGAGGAATATTCTTTAAGATTTTGATTATACTACGACTGTGCATATTGGAGAAGATGTTAATAGTGGAAGGAAAATTAGGATGCTGAGCATTCTAGAGGTTAGAAGAGGAAAAAATTCAGTCCAGGAACTTGTTGGTTCCTTTCAATGAAACACTTCCTTTAGTATAAAAGTTTGAAGACGAGGAACCTCTACCTCCGAAAAAAGAAGAATGAGAAAAGGAAATTGACAATATTTTTTTTGATATGGACATGCGTATCTTGGAAGTATACGTTGACTTTACAAATTTACTTGCTCACCGATGTTGAGTGAAAAACTAAGTGATTGTTTGAGTTTAATGACTTCCAATGTTTCCAGACTTTGGATAGTTATCAAAAAAATCTTTGATAATTAGTAGTACGCCCATGTTTGACCTCCCCAAAATTTATCACTAATAGGATTCCTCTGATGTATTAAACGTCTAAAGAACACATACACTAATTCTGCATATGGCAGATCAAATACCTAGGCATATACTATTGAACTCTTTAAGAATAAAATGACTTTGTAGTTTATACAAAGAATTGGAATGTATAAAGTGTGCAGAATTCACACTATAAAATGAATGAATTCCAAAATATTGGATTTTATATCAATACTAGTAAAGTAAGGCCGGGTGTTGCCCGGGCCTAACAGATATAAAGCAATATTATTTTTATACATTATGTACTGTTAAAAGTTAGTAAATATTGTTATAATATATTTTGCTCATGAGCTAATATAGAAACTTATTTGTCATTTGTCTTTTTAATTTTAATTTCAAATAGCAAATAAATGTAGCAGGGTGAGGGTAGATATGAAACATATCTTTCTTAATTTAAGTAAATATAATAGAGTAGAAGTAATATTAGGGTTGTCAATGGGACGGTTCGATTGGTTATTATTTACAAAGTATATTGAAACAATTTTTTGTTAATTTATAATTTATAATCAAAATTAATTTTTTTTAAAACCATCCCCAGCCCAATTATGTGACACAAGTAGTACAAACATTAGCCTTTTTTTGTTGTCTTGTAGATATGTTAAGTTAATAATTATTGTAATTTATAGTACTTTTTATGTAATTTTTAAATAACATATGTTACTTTCTATATTTCAATTTATGTGACTGATAAAATTTTGAGAGTTCAACAATTTTTTATATGTCTTTTAAATATTTGAAGTTGATAGTTATTGTGATTTATAGTAATTTTTTGGTCATTCTCAATAATATATATTACTTTTTCAATCCCATTTTATAAGTCACAGTGAAATTTTGAGAGTCAACGAATTTTTTTATGTCTTTTAAATTATAAATTATAATAATAAATAATTGTATTTATGTAGTTATCAAATGTATGATAAATTAAAAGAAAAGAAGCAAAGCAAATAAATTAAAACGGAAAACAAAAACTAACAAAGACAATTAAACACATAAAGAAAGCAATGGGGTGGTTACATGATAAAGCAAGAGAGAGGGTCCCATTATAGCATATTATTGTCCAAGTAATGAACTAAGAAGTGGCTATGCCTCAGAAAAGCAAAGTAGCAGCTTTGAAAAAGCATGAAATTACCGAAATAGCCTCAAGTTGCATATAAATTCCAAATAGCATACATGTTAACGGAGAGGAGGCTGCTTATTCTCCTTTATTAGTAGTAAATTAAGGTATAACATGCATGACATTTGGAAAACAATTTTCCCCCTCAAAAAATTCCATCTTAGGTATAACATTTCTTAAGTGTATTTGCCACAATACAGATTCCCCAAAAGTTATTCAGCCCTTCCAATATTTACTCTACTGGTTACTAAATCATAAATGTCAACATAGGTTTTCTCAACCAAATTTTAATATATTTAACATGCTAAAGAACTGACCAAATGGCCCATGTTTGATCGAAATTTCCCCCAGTCATTAATCTATTCATATGGATGCTCTATTTTTGACAATTCATAGGCATGAATAAGACTAATCCATCCTACTATCCCATGTTCCATGAACTACTAGCAACGTGGAGAACTTCCAACATGGTGGTGCAACATATTCTGACAAGGTATTAAATTCCAGACGTCACTCAACAAACTGATGCAAAAGACAAGATCACTCACATACCAAGTTTGGAACTAATCAAATAGGAGATAACATAATGCACTATAGGAAGCTCATGGATGTTTAATCGGTTGTATTCATAGGCTCAGGGGAAGAGGAGATGATATGAACAACACAGAGAACTACCAAGGAAGACGTTATTTTTGTGTATAATAAGTTATTTAAATTTTGGCTACAATGATTTGGCTCTTTAAAGAGGATATGTATTTCAGGACACGACATAACAAAGATGCCAAACTGTTAATTTGTGTTCAATTAGTTACTAACAAACTGCTACCACCTACACCTATAAAAACACTGTACAACTGATAAGAAAGTTTGAATAAGACGTTCTTTGATATCTTCCCTACAAACAAGAAGCAAACCTAAGCCAGACACTAAGTTTGGCGTGATGGAAAATTATTGAAAAATCTATATGGCGTACTCATGAAATATACCTTACAGATCCAATTTTCTAGGTATATGGATCCGG
This sequence comes from Solanum tarapatanum, assembly GCA_029582485.1. Classification (NCBI taxonomy): domain Eukaryota; kingdom Viridiplantae; phylum Streptophyta; class Magnoliopsida; order Solanales; family Solanaceae; genus Solanum; species Solanum tarapatanum. The sequence goes on from JAJOOB010026685.1 coordinate 19,341, forward strand.
AGACTAGGCATAACGTGAAATGCACATGCGGTAAATCTAGTTAAATTAAGAGTGGAAAGACCATTTTATTCTTCACTACAATACAATTTCAATAAACATGTTTATAAGAAAAATAAATATACATTCCAATTAATAAAAGAATGAACTTACATTCAATTACAATTAATAGGGTAAATGAAAAGATTATTGTTTGACCTTTCATCCGCTGCTATAGCCTTTTCATTTAACCTTAATTGCCACATCTTCAAAATTTATTAAACTATATTGATATTTAAGAATGAAAAGAAGAAAATAACAAAACATATCAAGAGAACTTAAAAGAACAAGAAAGCAAACAATCACTTATTTGATACTAATGAATAAGAATTTGTCAATATAATTTCACATATACATAATTTACAATACATCATGAGTATAACAAAATGTAAATAGCTATCTAACCTAGTCTACTTCAGAAAAAATGACTCAAAAAAGGGAGAATTTGGGGTCAAATTGAAGCTCTTAACCTGGAAGGAGTCTTCATCACTAGTTTGAAGAGGTGGATTGAACCTCTCCATGCATTCTGATCAACAACCATCTGCAGAAATAAGGGAATTAGAAGGAAAGAAAAAAGGTTAGCAACAACCTAGACATGAGGTATCCTTCCAGAAGACAAGATACAAAAAGCAATGCACAAAAGGAAAGAACCATCATAAAATAGAACGCAGCCGCAAGACGAAGAGATGTAGTTCAAGCAAGAAGAAAGAACATATAGAAGTAAACACGATGAACTACACTTACTCTTGTTTGATGAGGAAAGGAAGACACGAAGACATGACCATGAATGTTAATGATCCATAAGTTGAGGTGGAACTTCTTTTTGATCCAAAGTAGGAACAGTTTTTCTGGTGTGGGGTGGAGTTAGCCTCAAAGAGAGAGGCGGATTAGGAAATGAGAAACCCTAGTATTAAGGAAATTATATTGGCAGTATCTCACAGGCCATCCATATGGGCTACCCTTTTATTTGTTTTGTTTGTTAATTGATCTGGGCATTAGGCCCATATGAGTATTGTAATGCTTTCGAGATTCATTTTAATAAAAGCCCAAAAGTTGTTTTAAAAAAGTATGCATTGAGTGACATATTAGAATCTTCCCACGAACCAAGATGATGTAAAATGTGAAGATTAAATCAACAAGATGTGTCAAACAAATTCAAACTAAAAATTTAGAAATTCAAATTTCAAAATTTCGATGTATCATAAATTGGATCAGAAATAATAGTATATGTACATTCTCTTATTATATAAGAATTGACGTGCATGGGTACTTCCGGAAAAAGCAAAAAAATGTTTTTTTGTTTTACTTTAATTAAATTTGTGTATAAATTTTCAAAATTGTTGGACCTAAATTAGCTATGCCCATTAGTTTCAATTCATATACTTTAGTTATAGCTTTATTACTTTGAATGTCTGTGTTCTTTGTGTACATTTTGTAATTACATTGAGTAAAAAATTGACTGTCAATGAAGAAAAATACTCTAAATATGGACATCTCAATAATCCTCTAACATTAAGCTTTCAAGAGAAGAGAATGAGATGATTAGAGACCATTGAGCCAAACGATTTCAGATTTGTTTACAACCTAGAGAACGTAAATTTACAATGAAATTACTTTCAAAAAAAGGCTCTGCTCAGCTTAGTGATAAGGAGTTTTCTAATTTTCTTAGAATCCGTTATAAGGGTGATTGAGTTAATACAAAGAGTGGTAGGACATGTATCGATTTAACTTGTCAATGTCTTCATAGTCATGTTCATCACACATCTTCAATCAATTGGGGAAAAAGTTTCATCATAGTCTATCTGTTCCTCCTGATTGTATCCTTTATATACTAGTCTGGTTTTGTTCCTTATGATATGCCATTGGTCATCAAGTTTGTTTTGACACACCCAACTAGTTCCTATGACAGTTCTGTTTGGATGTCGGCGGACTAGGTTCCACATTTCACTTTGCTTAAACTGATTTAGTTCTTCTTGCATAGCAATGATCCAGTCACCGTCTAGTAATGTCACCTTGATATTTTTAGGCTCTTTGTGTGAAAGATAGGCAGAGAAGGTGCATATATTCCTAAGCTTGTAACTGGTGTGTATCCCTAAATCAAGCTATGTGAGGATTTTCTTAACCGGATGCGAGACTTTATCTTTCCACTTCCTCTGTTTGACATTCTTACCAATATACAAGGATGATGGATGTGGTTCCATACCAGCGCTGTCCGTAGCAGTTCTGGTAGTCTCGTGGTTTTCTTTTGACTTGTGCACTAGTTCAGTAGCTCGTACATTCATAGGATGTACTTCCTCCTCATCAGATTCATTTCTAGCATTGCTCGACTGATTTTTCATGTCTATCTCGTCAACACAAATGTTTTTCCTCTTCCACATTGAACTCACATCAATCTATATACGTCTATGTGCAGCAGTTCCAGATGTTTAGTTGTACTTACCATTGCATTTGGTTTTAATGAAGACCTCACCTATTTTCCTTGAGCGCATACTCCACAAACGTGATCTTCGTTTAACTTTCGTTTTGGTAAACCTACAACTAGATCTTTGAATATCAACTTGTTTATCAATGAAAATCTCGTATGAACTAATTACCTCAACTATGAGACCTCTGTTATCTAAATCCAATGGTGAGCCAGTTCCTCCAGGCTACTACAAATTCCTCTATGCCTTCTTACTCCATTATTCAACTGAGACATTTCAAAATTGTTTTTTCCTTCTGTATTTTCTTGGGTTGCAACCCCTATTCTAGACCATTAGATGTTTTGGTACTACGACTTTCAGGTTCTAGGGAGTTTATTCTATATTTGTTTTGTTGAATTGTTGAGTTTATGTGGGACGGCCCAACTTCCCAAGTCATGATGGAACCTACTATAACCAACTAGTAGGAAAGTCAACCCGTATCCAGAATGACAAGTAATGGGTACAAGGGTAGAATTTAAACAAAAATAACACTATAAATAAGAAAAGAGACAAAAGCGAAGAGAACCAAAACTATATATACAAGAAATCCTCCCATAACTTGGAAGTAACGATAACAGAGCAGTCTAGTATGAACAAATACAAGTCCAAAAAGTGGATCAAAATAGGCCGCATCAGAGGAAAAAAATTAGCTAACATACTTACAAAAATAGACAAGTTGATCGATGACTACAAGTGCTCACCCTCGTCTCTAATATCCCAAAGCTGCAGAAGATGGCATGAACGACCACCGTTGGTAGCTCGTATTAAGACCTATATCAGGAAAAAAATGCAGAGTGTAGCATGAGTACTAAAAGAAGGTACTACGTAGGCATCATAGGGAGACTGAGTAAGAAAGGTAAAGACAATATGAAAATAGAGTATCTAGACACACATAATAGTCAAAGCGGAAAAATGAGGAAAGCACCCGAGCACAATGAAAATAAATCTAAGTACAACTAACTAAACCTAATTAGACCTCCCATAATCCCAGAAGATACACTTGGGTGCAAGTTTAAGTGAAAATTCGAATAGACAACCATTAGCTGGCATGTACATAGAATAGCTAAGCCTACAAGAATTTAGCGTAACCCATATCATAATCCAAGAACATTTGAGCTCCCAACTCAAGTAACTAGGAACCAAGAAACCAGTCAACTCCCATGCCATTTAGCAAAACTTACAACTAATCTAGGCCATCCAACAAGACAGTCCACTGCCTGGGGCGTAAGCCTCCTAACTAGTAAGAGTGACCCAAGGGAGTGTCGGCCCTTTAGAGGATCTCAGATATCATGGCCACCCAGCCAGCCAGTCCACTCCTAGGAGCATATGATGCTCAGCTAGCAAGAGTGACCCGGGGTTGTGTCGATTTCGAAATGGATATCAAGTAGGGTCCAAGCCATTGTGGATCGATGTGCACCCCCAAAGAATCATAACGGGCTGCTCACCTGAAATACCGTAGCATCAAGAAAGTTTACAACCTCCGGTATCATATCGGAGACGCACACAAATGGAGAAAAGATAGAGGGTCTAAAAAGCTACATAAACGCCTAAACTAAGGCACATACTACCATACCCAAGTCTGCTATTGCTGTCTACAATGACCTTGTTCGTCTGAAATGACATAAGAAACATAATAAAGTAATAAGGCTCGCAGCTGTAACGCATCAATAGTCTATCCTAATCTTATGCTAAACATGATTCAGGAAACACATAGTAATGCAAGTAAATCTTATAGAATGCTGCAACATCCATACAACCCCCACTAGCATGGTACTACCTTCGAAATAGTATCTCTAAATCCTTAAATAGGGTTTCTAAGAAGAAAAGTAGGAATAACTAGGTACCTGCTCCTAATTAACACTAATCATGATGAATACATACATTCATGCTCAGTCTAAAAGAAAGGAAGCCTTAGCCTAGCTACCTGTAGGCTAACTGCGCACGCTCCAAATTACAAGGACAAAACTTTTCCTTTCCTTAAACATATAAAATGGAAACAGACTAATTTTAGAGTCAAATGGGAAATGTGGGACCCACGTTGGGATTTCCATAGTTGACTATGTTTAGAAATCCTAAACTACGCCTCAAACTTTTGTTCCAAAATTAAACAGAATCTGAGGCTCATAAGGACCCACAACAACATTTAATTTTAGCAATAAACTAAGCCAAGGAAGCTAAAGAAACTGCTTCCTCATTTATCACGATCACTCGTGCCCGCTTTCGGGGAAGCATGCCACTATCATCCAATTTTGTCCTAGCCATTCCTGCAACCCACATAGAAAAATGTTAGAAAGCATCCAAGAAAAGTGAAAAAATTTAGGTGTAAAAAGACTCGTCGAACCTGTGGGCGAGTCGCCGAGTCACTTAGGCGAGCTAGATCGGGCTCGCCGAATGAACCAGCAGGAAGAAATTCCAGAATCAAAACAGGTCGGCGATGTTCAGGGCCATTCAGTGAATCACCGACACCAATTGGCGAGCTAGGGGTTGCCTGCCGAAATTTACAATGTATTTTAAGGGTTAGAGGCGTAGAAAGGGCGATTAAGAAGACCTTTAGACGAGTCGCCGAGTGAACTCGGTGAGTTAAGGCGTCTCGCCAAAAGTTACAGAACAAACTCAACTAAAATTTGAAATGAAGGGCGATCTAAGGGGGACGTCGGCAAACTGCCGAACCACTTGGTGAGCTCGAAGTAGCTCGCCAAATAGCCCAACGTGACAATTTTCAACCTCAAGCTTCAAAATCAAGCCTGCAATTCTCGGATTCAAAATCAAACACCCACACCATTAAATTAAAGGTAGACCCATATGACCCATGTCGGTACTTAGACTTCCCCCGATTTGGAAAAAAATTTGTCATATGACGAATTTTGCCCTTAAGAATGACTTCAAATGCTCTATCATTGGGCAAATTACGTAATTTAGCACAAGATGAGGTTACTTAGACTTCACCCCACTAGACCCAACACATATAAACTGCAACCCAATAATTTAGATCCGATTTTAACAAACAAGACACAAGAATCGATCACTTTAAAGCATTTAGGCACACATTTAAACAAATTATGGGAAATCCAACACATTAAACACGATTATACTAGTTACCCAACACAAAACAACACCAAATTTACATATTGCATTCGAGTTCAACCACAAAATTAAAGTATGGGGTTCGGAAAACCAACCTTAATGCCGAATTTCGAATCTAAAAAGCTAGGCGGCAAAGTTCCCTAATTCCAAGCATGATTTCACACAAAAATGCGGGTAAAAACAATAAACTAAGGAAGATTAACAATTGGAAGAGAGGGTACGAGAGTTTAAAGTGAGAGAAAATGAAGGATTTTTAAATTTTACACCATTTGGCCTTTAAAACCTTTCAGTTCACGGCACCATCGGCGGAGTAAGTCGTGCTCGCAAAACCACTCGCCGATGCGCCGAGTGGTACTTTACCTCGCCGAGTTTTATAGGACTCCTAAAAATTTGGGGGTTCAAACGGCGGACAAAATTGGGCTCACCAACCTGTTCGACGAGTCACCGATTAAGCCTTTATCCCGCCAAGTTTTACAGAGTTCCCCTTCAAGCTTGGTGGTTCCAACTGCGGTCCAAATCAGGGCTCGCCGTCCTGTTTGGTGTGCCGACGACTGGACTTTAGCTCGCCAAACTACACAATTTCCAACACTTTTCAACCTGCACAATCAACATCCGTTATTCAAAAATAATAATTAAAGCATTAAAAACATGGGTTGCCTCCCAAGAAGCGCCTTAGTTAACGTTGTGGCACGACAAAAGTACCCATTTACGGATCATTCTTAGGGTTTGCCAAGGTATCACTTAGTAGGGCCCCTTTTGGCCTAGAATTCAAATGTGAAGAAATTTGACCCATTTGGGTCTCCAACTGCTTGATTGACATGGAATGAGAGGTGACCATCTGATTAAGTGTAGATACATCCTCCTTCATATCTTTTCACACCTTGTCCGATCCTTCAACTTTGTTGAGAATGCATGAGAGCATGTGTTCCGTACAAACATTTTCAGATTCCTTAGGATTTTGACACTCATGGGGTGGGACGTACCTTTCTTTATCAACTTCTCGTTCCTTCGAAGTGGTATTACGATCATGCCATTCTCTGTCACAATCTCTCCATCCCTCATCTCTATTCCAACCCGGGTTTCCCCCCAACCTTGGATAGTTTTGTCAATATCCACCTCCTTGATTAGCTAGGAAGTTCAATTTCTCATTGTAAAGCGCTTCAAAGTGAGCATCCTCGGGATTCACTCCACCAACACTAACAACATTGACACTCTTCATACCACTACCCATCACATTTTTCACCAATAGATCCATCTGGGTCATCATTTTGGCCATATTTTGGTGTCTCTCTTGATCCTTTTCGATATGCTCTTTTGTCATCTAAAAGTGAGAGGAGAGACTTGGTCTTTACGAGTGTACCATGCCCTATTCATCTTGGTCATACCATCAAGAAGCTAAGACGCTACTTCATAGGGCTGTTGCATTATACCATCGGGAACAAGTTGATCAGCAACTCCTTTGTTCACCGAGTCAAGGCTCCTATAGAAGTACTACTGCAAGATATGATTCAGCAGCCCTTGGGTTGGACATTGAAGTACAAATTTCTTAAACCTTAGCCACGTCTCAATGATAGGTTCACCTTTCCAAGCATTTGAAACCTTGGATATTGTCCCTAAGGGTCATCATCCTTGATGGGGGAAAGAATCTCACATGGAGTGCGGTAGTAAGCTCATCCCAAGAAGTGATGGAATCCCTTGGCAACTCAGCAAATCATTTACTAGCCTCACCCATCAAAGAGATTGAGAACAACCAGAGACACACTGATTCTTGTGATACGTTCTTGAATGAGAACGACCCACAACAGTCCATGAAGTTCTAAATGTGCTCATGTGGGTTTTCTTGAGCCAACCCTTTATATAATACCTTCATTTGGAGGAGCTGCAACATTGTGCTTGTGACATGAAAGACGACATTCCCATCAATTAGAGGCATACGTATTGCACCCGCACCACCCAATTGAAATGGGTCATTCACATTTAGATCATTTACATCATTAAGGTTCCCAATATCATCTTGGTGGCCCACCTGGTACCATTGCTCCCGTTTACGCTCACCTCTTCCTATGTTCAACACAAGCAACACAAAAACCAAAAACTAAAGTAAGTAGATTCAACTACAACAAAAAAGATCACAATTAAACTTCACTAAAAGATTTTTAAGCAACACCACTCCCCGGTAGCATCGTCATTTTTTATTAACGTATCAAACACACGTCACCCAATCCTAGGTGCAAACGATCGTTAAGCAGTATAAAACCCAACAAATGAGTTGGGGTCGAACCTACAGGGAGCGGTACGTGTTCAAATTCAGTTAAGAAGTATGAATGTGATGTAATTAGCTATAGGAATAGAAATGATCAAAAAAGACATGAAAAAAATTGAATGGGGTGACACGAATGTCAGATGGGGGGTGGGTTTTTGTTTGCAATTATCAACTACAATGCAGTCAGACAAAACTGAAATAACAAAACGGAGAGGAATTCTCAGGATGGGATCGATTATAGGAAAATTTCACTATATGGGTAATTTTAACTACTAGTAAATAGCTAATTATCTGTGGGTAGGCTAGACTATAAGGGATATAGCTTTCTCTCGAACAACTACCCCGAATCAGGTAATTTCTTTCGAACATCAACAAGCATAGCAATTAAGAACGGCCCACACCTTAATTCATCCACTCTCTAAAGCTAGATGTGTAGGATTGGGTTTAGGATTCACTCTCTCGAGCTGAACTCATATCAACCCAATACATACAAACCTTAATCAAAAACCTTATTTCCAAAACCTTTCTGTCAAGTAAGCTATGAACACAAAATTATAACTACATTTTCAACTACAATTTATAAATTAAACCTCAGCTAATGATTAAACCCTTTTTCTCTCTTCTATCAATGTTGCGCATTAGTTCTTAGCATCGTCAAGTCCTGTAACATTGGATGATCCATCTTGTCATTGTGGAACTAATCGGCGATTTGCCGACTGCCCCTTTCCTGTCGCCGACTTGATTTCTTCCTTCAAGGCTGGCACACTGGAACTTTAAGCGGATTGAATAGCCACTCGGTGAGTCTCAAAGTGGTCTTGGCGATCACCAGGCTTGCCTTTCTCCACTTCTTTAGCTTGTTTTGTTCCTTTCTGCTTGTTAGTGTCCTTGCTTTGCTCCTTAATCCACATACCTGAAAATCAGGGCTTTAACATTAGTTTATAGCATAAATTAAGCATTTAAGGACACTAAAACTATCAAAACAAAGCCCCAAATGAGTCCAAATCTTGGACTCATCTCTTGAGAAGGCATGGTGGACCTGGTACTTATTAGGTACACAAAGGTTTTGGTAAAAACATCATGAGATATATTTCTTTCTTCTGTCAATATCAAACACAGTCTAACTCTCAAACTCCAAAACCCTCTCTCTTTTTGTTATGGAGGGGCATATATCTAAGAAAGTTCTTTATTTTACTATTACATGAATACACACTTGGAAAAGGAAAAGAACAATTAGGAAAATCTTGCAAGTATAGAAAGATCATAGTATTTGGTCAAAAAGACTGGAAGAACCTTTGAGTCCATGATCACACCATTAAAAATAATGTTGAAACAAGAATGTTCCTTCATCACATCCTTTAAGTCCACTCTATATGCAGAAAATCTATGCTCTCATAAACTTTAGAGTCATTATATCTATCGTTGCCACATTGATCTGACACTGGACTGCGGTCCTAGTTTGATATTAACATGGCTTCTTCTTGCTTGTCATCTAGATGAATGTAAAGTAAATTAGGCTCCAAATATTTCTCCTCGTTTTTCATCTTGATGAATATATATAATAGGAGGCTCCAAACCTTGACCTAGTTATTACATCTGAAAAAAACCTTTTGAAAGATACGCCACCTGCTCTACTATTGTTGTAACATAATGATGTTGGATAAGCAAATAAACATAATACTCCTTGTTCTTACTGTCCACATCAATATCTTTCCCATTGGTACAAAGCTCTATTTCTCTCCTCGAACCTAACGACTCAACTTCAAAACCAAATGCCAAGCCTAACACATCTTGATCCACTATCTCTGCATCTATATTAAGTATATCATGGAAGCTACGTTTACATGAATAGATCTGCATCCTTAATGCATTCCAATAATACACCTTTTTCAGCCAATTGCAAGAAAAATACGTGACAAAAAAAACAACAGTGATTCGTACATCATATGCTAAGGCCAACTTAGTCATCCTACCAGAGAACAGGAAATACTCAAAGTGTAACAGATTCACTTTATATTGTGTAACAAGCACAAATGGTAGTAGATATTGAATATGGAAAAACGTTTGGTATGAAAAAATATTTTCCAAGTAAAATGTTTTTCCATATTCAGTATCTCCTACCATTTGTTCTTGCTGTAGCATCTGAAGTGAATCCATTATACCTTGAGTATTTTCAGTTCTCTAGTAGGATATATGAATTGGCCTAAGCATATGATGTACAAATCGAAGTTTTTTTTATCGCGTATTTTTCTTGCAATTGCTGGAAAAGGTGTATTATTGGATTGCATTAGGGACGCAGATCCATTCTTGTAACATAGTTGCAAGGAGATACTAAATATGGATACTGAGATAGTGGATCAAGATGTGTTAGGCTTTATAATTGTTTTTGAAGTTGAGTCATTGGGTTCGAGGAGAGAAATAGAGCTTTTTCCTATAGGGAAAGATATCATTGTGGAGAGTAAGAACAAGAAGTATTATGTTATTCTACATATCCAACATTGTTAAGTTACATCAATAGCATAGTAGGTGGCATACTTTTCAAAAGGATTTTCAGATGTAATGACTAGGTCAATCCTTGGAGCGTCCTATTATATATATTGATCAAGATGACAAAAGAGGATAAATACTCGGAGCCTAATTTACTAGATATTCATCTAGATGACAAACAAGAAGAAGCCATGTTAATGTCAAACTTGGATCGCGGTCCAGTAACAGATCAATGTGGCAGCGAAAGCAATAATGATTAAGGGTTTAACAAAGGAAGATGAATTCTTTAACTCTATTTCAAGAACCTTGCAACTTCTCCATGGAAAAAAAATTTGTTTATCAAAAACTTGTCCTCATTGGTAGTATAATAAGCTCTTAGTTGCAGGATTCATTAAAATGGTATCTGCTATTATTTTTGACGTTGCAAGTTTCATCTTCTTATGTTTAATAAGAAGTTAAATATTTATTAGTATCGAAAGTTCATTAATTTGGAATGATGCCTACAAGTTTGTAGAATTTCAATTTTGTTCCATGTCACATGTGCTTTGACTTTTATTTTTTTCTCTAGGTCTAGAAAAATTATTCTCCGAAATTTTGTTCGCAAACTTCTGAAAAATGGGTTTTCTATTTATGTCCAATGTATAACAAAGCAGACTTTTTTTTACTTGTACCTCATAGCAAAATGCAAGTGAAACAAAAAAGAATTCAATTAGTTTTTCAAAAAAATACTTCAAAATTATAGTGGAATTACTTATAACATATATTCATTTATTCCCTAGAAGATACTAGTCTTACAAAGATGATATAATGAAGGCATATAGAGAAATAGACGTGTTCTTTTAACAATATGAGTAAGAAATTAAATTAGACCAAATGAAATAATAAATGAATGTTCTTAATAATATGGCCAAAAAATTAAATTAAAAACAAATGAAATAAAAATGAATGTTGGTAATAATATGACTAAGAAATGAAGAAGGACAAAATATGAAAGGAAAACATAGTTAAAACCATATTTGTCCAAATGAAGAAGAAAAACATAGAACATGAAGAACAAGCCAAAAAATATAAGAAATGAAAAAGAAAAATACAAATTACTTTTTGTTAGAAATATGTGAGCTTAATTAGTTGTTGAAAACGACAAGTTAGAGTGATTTCTCCTCATGCTTTTCATCTTTCACATTTCTTTCATTAAATTATATTTCAAACTAAAATTTTCATAATCAATTAGGATATTTTATCTAAAAGAAATGATATTCATATGAAATGTGGTTTTGTTGTCTGACTGGTTTTATTCTCTCTCGAAAAATGCTTTTCATTCATCATTTAACATGAACTTAAACATAAGGGATAAAAATAGATCTTTTCTGAAGCAAACTGACCAGCCCAACTTCAAGACGAAAAATTTGAAGCAAAGTTTCCATATTAGTTTCTCAGTTTTGTCAAATATATGCTCCCTTCACATATCATCGGGGGGGGGGGGGGGGGGGA